>MU107105.1:0-67048 GCA_012274485.2 Sinapis alba | reverse complement strand
TTTTTTTTTTGTTATAAATAAGGCACGAGAAAAATGTTACATGAATAACAAAAGCACAAAATTTTAAGTGAGCTTAAGACATCAATTTTTTTTTGAAAATGTTAGACCAAGAAACAAAAATGTTATTTCTTTCTTTCTTTCAAAAAGACTTCAGAAAAATAGAAAAAGACATGACTTTAAACAAGACCTATACATGTTGGCTTTGAAAAAATGGTTCTTCTTCTTTAACATCCTAACTTGGGTTAAAAAGAAAGTCATAAAAAGTCTGATCATTTTTCAAAGGTAACTTTAACTGTGTTGAGATTTGGGGGAGTTTCCTTTTAAATTGATTTTCATATAATTATATTCATATGAACATAAATATTACAATATTAGATTCTATATTGGTTACCCATCAGTTCAACTGACTAACCTTAGATTTTAACGGTTTTCTTGCAAGTTTTATCAAGTTTTTTAAATAATATATATTTTTTAAAATTCAAAATGGATTACATATCGGATCACCGGGTTTACCAATTCGACTAAATGTCCGGTCAGATTTAAAAACGATGATTTAAATGTAAAAATATTTTAAATAGACAAAATTCTTACAAATTAACAAAACATTTTGTAAAATGTTCGATAAAAATTTCATTATAAAATATACCTCGAAATCTAGTATATAGATATAAAGTTTAATATATAATGGAGGTTGAGAGTGTAAATGTCAACACCCACCCACAACAGAATTTTCCAATCTCCACTGGTCCAACAAGAACCAATTTTTTTGAAACAACAACATTTACTCCCATCATTTCAGTTTCCCCCCCCCCCCCCCCCGCAAGTAACCACTAACTAGGAACTAATTGTTTCAGCAAACTGTGAGAAACATCTAAGCCTTTGTGCGTAGCATGACTAGTGTCCTTTCCCTGTTCTCATGAATGATATAGATACTGGTAAAAGTCTATTCCAAATAACTATAAGCTTATGTTGTAACTCCTCTGCTTTTATACCGCAAAGATAAAGCTTCTTATACAAGTTAACACAAAAAAAGGCTCTTCAAGCCAGCATGAAACAGTCTGCAATCTAAACTAACAAAAGCACTACTTAATTTAAATTGTATTGTTTGACCATAAGAATGTCGGAGCATAATCTCTGAGGAACTTGTTGCAGTTCTTTACCTTCTTGCCATGCCTGTCCTACGCATACACCAGGACCTATATGTCGTATGTATATGACAACACTGTCGTTGAACGGATATGGATGCTTGGCTGCAAATATCAAGTGAAAGAACGAATAAACATATGAAGCCATGAGTTTATATAGACGCTCTTGTCTATGCTATTCTCAAACATAAAAGTCATATATGATTACTGATACAGTGTCTGCAAGGAATATGCAAACCGCTAAATACCTGGTTGAGGGAACCCTTGTGGGTAATCTTCAATATCAAGAAGCCCATCACCAAATTTGCATGCTATGTCGCAGGGTTCTTCTGCGGCCATAACGTCCATAGCTTCTGTGACCTCAAAGTATAGTGGACTGAAAGCATTGGCAAGAGCTGAGACTATCGGTCCACCTGCATTTCTAGAGATATTAGTAAAAACATATATAGCAACAGACAGTCATTTGATAGAGTTCAACATCAACTACAGATGGAAAAGTAAACAATAATTGGATAAGAGGCCAGAGCTCACCACAAACACGGCCATAGATTTGGCCGTTGTTGGAGGAAAACACAGCCTACCAAGGAACATATAAAACTATGTCAAGAAAGATAGTAAAGGATAAGATGCTGCTGAATGGAACAGACATGGAAGTGATATCAGCCCTGACTTACCATCTTGAAGGATCTTATCCAGGATATGATTAGTGGACCTAAACAACAAGAAGAATATCTTAGAAGCTGTCAAGAACATACAAAACCATTTTTTTTTAATGGAGAATCAGAACTAAAATGGATTATTACCATTACTTGTTCGGCAGTTAAAGTATTCAAGTGAAATTTCCGCATCTCCTCCAGTAGAGAACAACTTTGATGCAGTCATTTTAGCTAACTTTGGATCTTCATAACGAGCGCCTGCTATTTCCCAGGCTCTTGATATAAGCCTGCATACATAGCTCTCATGAAAAATGCATTAAGTGTTCATTCCAAAGAGACGTATGACAACCACATGACTCAAAAGCTATATATCAATTCAGAATCATCAAAGAATAACCTTGGCTCTATAAATTGAAGCAAGCGGTGGCGCCTCTCTTCAGGGATATCTTCAATCTTTTTCCTGTAAAGTATCAACTCAATCAAATAGTTATCTTATTGTTATACAAGATCGATATGTAATCTAACAGAAAAATGCATGATTAGAGGTAATATAACTTCTGATGAAATCATTTTATCCTCTTGCTTTGAGATATACAACATCATATATCATTAGCTATCCAGATATTAACTAAAACAATCCATCCCAGCCAAAGTGTTGAAAAACAGCAAACTGAAACTGCAGTATATACCTAATCAATTCCATTCTATGTAATATAGCTATCAGTGATGTAGTGTAGTGACTAATTTAGATATGCAAAGCCTTCTGCTTAGACTGAATCAATCACAAGCAGACTAACCAGAGATAAGCAGCTGGGTTATATGAAGTAGGGTCCAATGGAATCAACTCCTTGGGAGGATCAAGAAACGTTACAACATCAGATTCATCAACGTAAACCTTTTTCCCAGTGGGAAGAGTTTCATAAGGTTTTTCATCCCATGGAGACTCATATCCTCTCCCTCCATGAACCGCCATAACCACACCACGACACAACCCTGCAAAAAAATAAAAATATATCCTTTTTATCAGACACATATCCCCTGTAGAAACCCAACAAGACGAAACCCACAAGGAAAATGTAAAGATTTGCAAGAAAAAAACTGAACTTTATCTTCTACAATCACTACTAAACTGACATAAAAAGAGAAGTTTTACGAAAGAAGAGCGCTATATATGAAAGATAAGAGATTAGCTCACTGTTGGAGTGAGGGAACCCGAGCTGCTGCGGATTTTCATTCCGGCGAATTAAGCCGCGAACCGCCGGAGGAGTTACCGGAGTCCGTACAAGACAACACTCCCGAACCGCCCCTATCTTCATCTCCGACAAGACTCAAAAAAATTCCAAAACAGTTTTATTTAATTAACGGGTCGATTTCGAAAATAAGGTTTTAAGTAACGGGCCTTTAACAGGCCCATGTTTGCACTATGGGCCGAGTTGCATTGCTTTTAGTTAACCGCAACATAACAATAACATCCCTAGGCCTAGCCGTTAAATGCAGTTTCACGCCCATGAAAGGTTAATAATCCACTGCGGTTGGGTTCATGATAAATTCTCGTAATAACCGTTGATCTCTACTTAATCTAATTATATGTTCTTTTATATCGTAGATACACCAATGAGTTCGAGAGCTGAGACACACTCAATAGCTACGAGTCTTCTTTTTATAACTTGTAACTGACAAAAATCCTCTCTTTCCCGGGAAAATTTAATTTTTCTTTCTGCTCCGAGAAGATCTGAAGAGCGAAAATGAGTAAGCTGATGGACTGTTATCTTCTCTACACCGTGCTTCTTCTTCTTGGATCAGTTTCTCTGTCTAACGCAAGGCCACGCGCTAATCGACGTAAGTTTCTCCAGAATTTTCCCGGAAAATCTGCAAGAAAGCGACGATCGATCGTTTTCTTTAGTGTAATTAGATTCGATAATGAATATCTCCAAGAAACGATGATTATCTTACGTTTGCAGATCCCAATTTCATGCGATTCGTGACGAACGCAACCGACTTCGCATCAGAGGATTACTACGACTACATAATCGTCGGCGGAGGAACGGCGGGATGTCCACTCGCCGCCACGCTCTCCCAATCCTTCCGCGTCCTTCTCCTCGAACGCGGCGGCGTTCCGTACACTAGACCTAACCTGATGACACACGACGGTTTCCTGACGACTCTCACAGACGTCAACAGCTTCGACTCTCCCGCTCAGTCCTTCATCTCCGAGGAAGGAGTTCCCAACGCGAGAGGCCGTGTTCTCGGAGGAAGCAGCGCGATCAACGCTGGGTTCTATAGCAGAGCTGATAAACAGTTTTTCGAGAACTCAGGTCTTGATTGGGATCTGATGAGTGTGAATCAGTCTTACGAATGGGTGGAGAGAGCTATCGTGTTTAGACCTCAGCTTAGGACTTGGCAATCCGCGATTAGAGATGCGTTGCTTGAGGTTGGTGTTCATCCCTTTAATGGCTTCACGTTGGAGCATAAAGTTGGGACTAAGATCGGAGGGTCCACGTTTGATCGTTCCGGGAGGAGACACAGCTCTGCTGATCTTCTTAGATACGCTAGAAACTCCAACATTAGAGTTGCTGTTTACGCTACTGTGGAGAGAGTTTTGCTAAGTGATTCTGGTTCTAATGTCTCTGCTATTGGAGTTGTGTACCGTGATCAGCTTGGACGTTACCATCACGCTATGATACGGGATAGAGGAGAGGTGATACTTTCAGCTGGCTCGCTTGGTACTCCACAGTTGATGCTTCTTAGTGGGATTGGTCCAAGGAGTTACCTTTCGACTTGGGGGATCCCTGTGGCTATTGATCAGCCCCATGTGGGAGGGTTTGTGTATGATAACCCGAGGAATGGTATCTCTATTGTTCCTCCGGTTCCGATGGAGAACTCGTTGATACAAGTAGTGGGTGTTACTGAGGATGGTGCTTTTCTGGAGGCTGCTTCTAATGTGATCCCGTTTGCGTCTCCTCTACATTCTGTTTTCATCAGAGCTCCAGCTTCTCCTTTGTACGTCCCTGTGACAACTATAATGGAGAAGATTCTAGGTCCAGTGTCTATTGGTTCGCTAAGGTTGGCTTCAACGGATGTGAGGATAAACCCAGTTGTTAGGTTTAACTACTTCAGTGATCCACAGGATCTGGAGAGATGTGTGAATGGGACTAGGAAGATTGGAGAAATACTCAGGAGCCGAGCTATGCAGGACTTTATGGTCAGGGAATGGTATGGGAGCC
The DNA here is from genome assembly GCA_012274485.2 of Sinapis alba. NCBI lineage: Eukaryota > Viridiplantae > Streptophyta > Magnoliopsida > Brassicales > Brassicaceae > Sinapis > Sinapis alba. The sequence continues at coordinate 62,023 of MU107105.1, read as the reverse complement.
ATAGGTTCAGGTTCGTTGGAGTTCCATTACCATTGGACCAAACAAATGATCTGGTGATGGAAGACTTCTGTAGACGAACTGTGAGCACGATATGGCACTACCATGGTGGCTGCGTTGTGGGGAAAGTAGTGAACTCTGATCTCAAGGTCAATGGTGTTGATTCTCTGAGAATCGTGGATGGATCAACCTTCAATATTTCTCCAGGGACTAATCCACAAGCTACCTTGATGATGCTTGGAAGGTAAAAAAGTGTCTCTGATTCATTACCAATGCTTTTTGATTAGAGTAAAAACAATTCTCCATATGACTATAATTGCAGGTACATGGGTCTGCAGATGCTTAAAGAGAGAATGAGATACTGATTTTTCAGATGAGCTTAACGGCATTTTCTGGATTACTTTACTAAGATTCTTTTGATGTATATGCACATGTAGCTCTCTATTTGGTGCGTCTTCAGTTGGTCTGTTCATTTGTTCATTCTTTCATTTGAATCCTCTAGTTAATTGATGCAGTAGTAGAGTATAGAGAGTTCGTCTATAGTTGATGTAAACAGCAGGACTAAGATGTAATGATCAATAAGCTGATCTGCTCAGAGTAGCTACGTTTCTCTTACATCAACATACATACTAGAGCAAATTCAAATCATGGTAATGTGAAAACAAGAGAAAATATTCTTCTCGTCTTCTTTTGGAATATGTTCCTTGAAAATGTTTCTTCTTGAAGTTTTGTGGAATCTCTCCAGTTCCTTCGGTAAAGGATGATAGGACACTCAGACGTAGACCTATCTTCCTCACTTAGTGCTGTCTTGGAATCCAATACCTTCCCGTGAAGCTGTCCTTGTCTCTTCATCCTTTTGCCCTCATTTTATATGCGTTGTTGCACAAGCTAAATACTCAATTCTTGTTATGTATCAATCTGCAACCTGTTTGAATTCCAAAAAAGCTTCTGCAGCAGAAAATAAGAAGTTTGGTTCTTCATAGATGGTCTAGCAGCTTCTTCTTTGTTGTAAGACTTTGGTTTCCTTAGCATATTCCCTTGCATCGTGTTTACAACAGCAGGACGGAACACATGGATCAACAGAAACAGGGTGATAAGAATCTGACTGTGTTCGTAGGACCCTGGGGAGGAAATGGAGGAACGGTTTGGGACGACGGGATCTATCATGGTGTCCGTGAGATTAAACTTGTTTATGATCACTGCATCGACTCCATCTCTCTGGTCTACGATAAGAATGGTAAAGCTGTGAGATCAGAGAAGCATGGAGGTCAGGGAGGCAACAAAACAACAGAGGTAATGTTCCTCTCTCAGTTTCTGTACATTCCTCTATTAGATTTTGGTTTCTTTTACATGAACCGTGTTTATATGCAGATAAAGCTGCAATACCCAGAAGAGTATCTGACTGGCGTGAGTGGTTACTACAGTCCAGTAGTTCACAGTGGCACTCCTGTGATCAGATCAATGACTTTCAAGAGCAATAAACAAGTGTATGGACCTTATGGAGTTGAACAAGGAACACCTTTCACTTTCTCAGTCAATGGAGGACGCATTGTTGGCATGAACTGCAGGAGCGCCTGGTACCTTGACTCCATCGGCTTCCATCTCTCACGCCCTAAGTCAGCTAAGATAATCAACAAGCTTCGAAAGAAGATTCACTGGTTCACAAGAATGGTAGCATGACAAGGCCTTCTGCATAGAATACAATAATTTCTGCATAAAACTCTGCCAATAAGGATTTTTCTTGTTCATGTATCCTAGTCAATGAAACCAAAATGGCTTTGTGTTACAAAAACTCAAACGATAGCATATCATTGAAATTGTATAACTAAAAACACACACACAAAGGTTTTAATAAATTTAATAGACAAAGCATGTCTCAAAGTAAGCAATATACACAAATGCGTCAGTGTTCGCAGATAATAGCAACAACATTTCGATAAGGATCTCGTCTTAAGTGGCAGATTGTTCATCCTCTTGCCTTGAGTTCTGCAAGCCTCCTGGACAAGTCATCCTCATCAACTTTCTCCTCTGTCGCAGTAGGGATGGCATGGCCAGCAGGCTGAGGTAGCCCAACAGAGACTTCAAGACCGTAGTCATCTGCCACCTGCTGCATCAGGTTGTTTACGTCGCCTTCTGGAGTGGACAATGATGTTGAACCAGCCATGGCGTTCTCCATGAACTCAGCTTGCACCTCCATGTTCACAAACTGCTTCTCAAATGAATCCATCGTCTCTGACATCTTCTGTAGGTTGCCTGGTAAGAGAAACAATGAACAGATAAGAACCCAAAGATGTATACAATGAATCTGCTTGCTATTCACTCTCTACTCATCATGCTAGCTTCCTCTTTTGAGAAGAAGTATGCAATTGAGACTAAAGGATGCATCTTTCTTGTGTTTTCTATTAAAAGAAAACCTTTCTATCTACCCAAAAAATATCATGCAACTCCACATTAGCCTAAGATGTCATAACTAAACCTTGTCGAAAACGCATAAACTAAACCTAATAAGAGATTAGCAGCACATCAACAGGCACAGAACCCATACTCAAAACCAATCATTAAATGATAAGAACCCAGAGTTGTATACTACTAATTAATCTACTTGCTATCCATTTCTACCGTTCATGCTAGTTTCCTCTTATGAGAAGAAGTATGCAATCGAGACTAAAGGATGCACTTTCTTGTGTGAATCCACAAAAACAATACCTTTCTCTCTCTACCCAATAAGAATCATGCAACTCCACATTACCCTATAATGTCATAACTAAAACTTAACGAACACGCATAAACTAAACCCTAATCAATGATTAGCAGCACATCAACATGCAGAGCCAATACTCAAAACCAATCATCAACCGATAAGAACCCAATGTATTCAACTCAATGAATCTACTTGCTATTCAATCTAGCTTCCTCTTCTAAGAAGAAGTATGCAACTGAGACTAAAGGTTGCACCTTTCTTGTGTGCTTCCATAACAACAAGACCTTTCTTGTTGACAGCATATCAAAATGCAGAGCCAATCATTAAATGATAAGAACCCAAAACTGTATACAACCTTTCTTATGTAAAAATAAAAACTTTCTCTCTACCCAATAATAATCATGTACCTCCACATTACCCTGAGATGTCATAACTAAACCTTAACAAACACGCATAAACTAAACCCTAATCAATGATAGAACATCAACAGGCAGAGAACCAATACTCAATCTAGCTTCCTCTTATGACAAGAAGTATGCAATCGAGACTAAAGGTTGCACCTTTCTCGTGTGTATCCATAAAAACAAAACCTTTCTCTCTACCCAATAAGCATAAACTCCACCATTAGCTTAACTAAACCCTAATCAATGATCAACATACAAAAGCGCCTACCTGTGGCAAGGGACGACTCTAGAGATTTAACGATGTTAGTCATGGATTTGGTGATGGTTGCCATCTTGGCCTGAGTGTCTAAGCGAGCAACAACAGCGTCGAGGCGAGAAGCGAGGCGAAGATAGTTCATCTGCTCGCTGCGTTTACGAATCGCGTTCTCGGCGTAGATCCGAGCACCATCCATGTTCCCTTTCTCGATCGCCTTCTTCACCTTAAGCTTCTCTGCCTTCTCTTCCTTCTCGCACTTCCTTGACTGCCTTTGAAGAGATTTCGACGTGAATTTCAGGTCGAATATCTGATTCATTAGCTTATCTGTGTTACCCATATTGATCGATTCAGATCAATCGGTGAGATTCCCGAAACAGAGGATTAGGGATTTTATTTGAATTTGGGAAAAGATCTCGACGCGTTTGTTCTTTCGTAGAAGAAGAGATGATGATGAAGAAGAAGGAATCTAATATTTAAGTGGATGGGTCCCTGAAAAAGTCAAATTTTAATGTTGGAGTCAACTTTGGTTTTCCTAATTCAGATCGGACTTGGCTGGTTCAATCAACCGTGGTTTAGTGATTGTTGGTAGTACCCGGTTTAACATTTGATCCTCATGATGTAGATTGCAAATACGCCTAAGCTAAAAAAAAAAACTGAAATGTGAAATTGTGTTTTGCTTTAGCAGATTCCCTTAAGTTGGCTTTGCAGTTTGGAACAGGTTTGGGCATTCAGTTGGATTCGAATCAGGTAGAACGAGAACGAGAATCAGTGATGTTGTAAGCTTTTCCTTGATAAGCGCAAAAGAATTTGCGGCGTCTTTAGTCTATGTGAACGTGAAAATCTTCATACAATCGGTGATAGGGATCATAATAACACTAAAGTTGTGCACAAAACGCTGATAAGAGGAAGCTAAACTATGGAAACTCCAAACTTATAATATTGTTTTTGGAGTGGGCCACGAAGCTACAACATCAATCTTTTGTGTATCCAAACGCAAACCTTCTGAAAAAACCACATAGCCAAGGAACAACACTTCTGATGTACCAAATTTGTACTTATGTTTTGTGATAAACAACTTCTCTTTACGCAAGGTGAGCAAGACATCTCGAAGATGAGTCAAGTGTTCTTCCAATGTAGTGCTGGAGATGAGAATGTTGTCGAAATAAACAACCACGGATTATCTTATAAAGAGTCGAAGGGCTTGATTTATGACTCGCATAAAGGTGCTCGGTGCATTAGATAACTCAAACGGCATTACAAGTCATTCAAAGAGTCCTTCTTGTGTCTTGAAAGCAGTCTTCCATTCATCTCCAGGACATATACGTATTTGGTGATAGTCGTTTTTAAGATCAAGTTTGTTGAAAATTGACGCTTTACCGATTTGATCAAGTAGGTCATCAAAGTGTATAATAGGAAACATGTAACATGTTGTAATTTTGTTGATAGCTCGACTATCCACACACTTAGGGATAAGTAAAGCTGGGACAGCAAAAGCTCAAACATAACTTTTGAGGAGTAAATCTTCAACTTGATGTTGTAGTTCTTCGTCCTCTTCAAGGCTCATACGACAGTGAACTCGATTTGGTAAGACGGCATTGGGAATAGAATCGGTGTGGTGTTGGATATTTTGAAGAGGAGGCAATCCAGTCAGGAGTTCGTCTGGAAAGAGGTCATAATCAGACGTGAAGCACGAAGTTCAAGTTCGAACTGTGCTTCTGAAATAATCAAGTTTAGACGCCAATTGTTGAGTATTAGTGATGATTGCGAGATCTTTTTCTGGAGAATGCAGCAACATAATCTTTTGACCTTGGAACATAAACGAATGAGTGTTTGTTTTGTCATTGTGGAGGACTTCTTGATCATATTGCCAAGGGCGTCCTATTATGATGTGTGACACGTCCATGGGTGCGATATCACAATACAAGTTATCCTTGTAGAAGGAACTGATCGAGAGAGTCAATAGCATACGTTGTGAGACGTAGACTTCGGCGCCGGTTTGCATCCATAAGAGACGGTATGGATGCGGGTTTACTTCAGATATAAGTGAAAGTTTATGTACTTCTTCTTCGGAAACGACGTTAGCGAAACAACCAGAGTCAACCACAAAATGACATACTTTGCCTTTAACCGTACAAGTACAGTTGAACAACAATGTGTGTTACCATGCTTCACTGGTTTTCAGAGCTAAGCAATTACGTCGGAGCATGAGCAAAGTTCCAGTAACCCTAATAAATTGTTCTTCTTCAACATCATCAAATTGTCCACCATCTTCATCATAGATGGGGTCGCCGACGATATCCTTATCACTAGCAAGTAATCCTTGGTGTCCATATGTTGGGCATGCTGTTTGTACATGACCACGTTCACCACAAGAAAACAGGAAAGAGCATTCGGTCAAGATGGAGTGTTTCAAATGCCGTGTTGACAGGTTTTGTTGAACGATTGTTGATTCGTGGTCCAGTATTTGTTGTCGTTGTTGTCTCGCGGTCTGAAGAAGATTTGGTGTCGTCGGTGAGCATAATGGTGCGAGGTCATGTGTTTCCTGATCATTAATTAGCGCATAATCATGTTTGATTTTCGACTAGTAAGGCTCTTTGGCGAGCTTTCGAGACAGAGCAAGGATCAAATTGATGGAGCATATTTTGTAGTTGTAACTGATATTCGGATTCATGAACATCAACCTGTGTAAGCATCTGATAAAATTCGTTAGCATAATCTTCGACGTAGCGTGATCCTTGGAAACTTTGGGAATAATAGGCGCTCAAATTGTACGGAATAAAAGTTTTCCTCATATGTTTCTTAAGCTTGTCCAAACACATACGTAAAAGGAATGCTAAGACAAATAGGAAGAGGAAACTACAAAAGCAAAGCTGGATAGGTTAATGTTGTAAGCTACATCATGTTTACACGTTGAAAAAGAAAGAACCATAACATATGTTTTGGGCTGATACGGTTCATGTTTGCTTGTGCCTTCTCTCTTCTTTCGCCCTTGCTGCAGTGGTAACAGTTAACATTTTATCATTTTCATCTTTAGCTTTTTGAACTTTTTTGTTTCTTGCAAACATGAATATATGTCGTGCACAGAGCAATATAATGGAAATAAGAACACTTGCTTTAAAGCTATTGGTCACACTGGCAATAATTGGAGCTTCCCTAAACATATGGCAAGTGACTTGGAAAGCACAAAAAACTAGCTTTATATGATACTAGGAAAGTGATCATGTAAGTTCTTTGTATCTCTCACTTCACTAAGTGATTTCTTTTTTGTGTTTAAGCTTCTAGTAGTAATGTGCATATGCACAAACTCAACACTCTTGGTATGCCTATATATACGATCATGAAGGAAAATGGAAGATCGAACTAGACCTAGCTGCAATTCTCATCATGCATGGAACATATACTCTTGCTTCTGAAATTCGGACTCTCACGTCTTGTCCCTGAAGAGCCTGTGTGAAGAATGTGACACTAGTACAAGACATGTACTGAAAACAACAACAATAACAAGACTCGGAGAAATCTTGATCTGAAAAAAATAGATTCAAAGGATACCAAAAGGCTATTGCGTGTATGCGCGCGACAGTTAGATCTTTTGTTGCGTCCTTTTTGATATATGTTATAATCATGGGTCTCCTAACATTTTCAGTGTTTATGTTCACATCATCAGCAACAACTTGGAACATCTCTTATACTGTGTGTATAACAATTAATTAGGAAAAATTTCTCATTGATGATCAAAAGTCTTGTAAAGATGGAATTATTAGAACAATAATTTTCTCTTTTGGGTCAAAGATATGTTTTTTCTTTCCTTTAAAGATGATTTGTCAATTTCTCCTTTTTGGATTAGTGGAAAATTCTTTTTCGAATGGTAAGGTTTACAGTTATTTTTCTCACCTAATCAGACTATCCAATTACCAAATGTGTTTTTGCCCCTGATTGCAGTTCCAACGGTTTTATTTATGACGCTATATTATTAAACACTTATATGGTTCTTCTAATATAAAAAAATATCAAAGATAGAAGAATCAAGGTGCTACTATGCTATCAAAGAAGTCTTATGATGAAGAATCAATATTTTTATTTTCTTTGTATGTATAATTGTCTGCTTTGGAACATTTTCAATTTCACTCCATAATTTACTGCACAATGAAGTAAAAAAAAAACTAATAAAAAATAAAAAAAATTATTTTTCCATTTATAGAGTAATTATTTTTTTGTTTATTCATAACTTAATTTCTCATTCCACTTTGAAATAAAATTTGGATTGGGGTTGGAGATATCCTAAATAGCTTATTGATCACTGTTTGTATTATCCATTACACCTCTAGAATTAGGGAAGTTAGAAAAAATCATATATATAGCTAGGACATCTCAAAATATCCCATGTAGGACGTTATTTGATTTGTATAATTACCTAGTGTCGTGCTTACAGGTTGGGAGGCCTAAGACAAATTTTATAAGCAATTCTTTCTGTTTAAATGAAACTTAATTAAAATAAGTATATTTGTATCAGAATATGTATGAGTTTTTAACAATTGTATTTTATGAGATTAAGAATATACTAAGTAATATATATCATTTTTCTTCTAAAAGTAATCTATTAATAGTTTTAAGTTATGCAATAAAATTACTATAAATGATCTATATGCAACTACATTTCACTAGAAGAAATACTGTAAAATTAAAATAACAATACCAATATAAAATAAAAAGAAGACATAAATACTAAACAAGTAGAAGAAAACATAAAAATCAAAACTCAATTAAAAATATCTCTAAAATGAACAAAACCCCACTATATATTGATATATAACATGAAAATCTCACATAAATCATTATGTCTTGTGACCTGAAGTATAAACAATTGTTTGAATTAGGAGCCCCAAAATTATAATAATATACAGGGGGCCTAAGCACGGCGTTGTAATTGCCATCAAAATTCAAAAAGGCCACAGACATTAAGTTCACTAAATTTTACTGAAGGCTTGAATTTGTATAGGAAACGTCATTATTTACTAAATTTCTGGTAACTCATTATAAACATATAAAAAATTGTGGTTACAAATATTATATTTGCTCGTTCAAAACTCGAAAGTTTCTTATAAATTATAAGAACCAGTTATTATGAAAGAACTAATATCCACAGGATTATTTTAGAAATCCGTTGTTGAAAAGAGAGACTATCAGTTTAGTTTAGTTTAATTTTTGTCTTTCAGTATAATTAGTTTTTGATTTTCTTTGGTTTGGGACTCTTGTTTATTCCACAATTGTTGGTTATGTCAGATTTATTCGAACAAAAAATGTACAAAACTTTAATTAGAGCAAAAAAGGTTTTAAAAAATATAAGAAGCAGACGCCTTACAATAACATGGCGATTGATTGAATTCTTGTCGTGTTATGTGCAAAGACAACTTCGTGGCCTCTGCATGCAGTCACGACCAATTAATAAAGCATATGACAACACTCTTTATATATCAAAAAATATATTCCATTTGTTTTATACAGTATCAAATGTCGTTTTAAATTTTTTCTTACTAGATATTGTCATTTGTTTTATTAATTTACTGCATTTTTGGATAGACATTTCAGTTTTATTTATGTTCTTTAAAGCTTTTGATTAGTGATATCGTATATTTATCGGATAAATTAAAGAGCAGTATTATTATACTACAAAGACATAAAAAAAATTAACTTGTTACCAATTTTTATATATGTGTGTATGAGAAAACTTTAAACAGTAAGGAAGCAAAGGGAGTATGAACTATTTTAGTGTTTAGCAGCTGGTCCGAAAACAAAATATCAACGGTTTTATTACGGGATTTCTAGAGTGAGGTTCTTAATGTAATTTAAAAATTATCTCTTAATTTTTTCTTAATTAGAATTAAGAAACTATTTTTATATTATGCTAAGAATTCGTCTGGTGTAAGAACCATGCGATAATCATGACCAAAGCATTTTGTCTTGTTGGTATATGTTCATGATTCATATAGACACTCAAAGTTCTCCTCTCCACAGCCCACACACCTCGAATGCCGTGTACGTAAAATGTAACTATTACATTAATCACTATTATTACTATTAGACAAAAATATTGCACGATACTTGGGAACTTTAGCAGCTTTGTTAAGTGGGATTCAGGTTTTTAACGGGACACGCATGAGATGTCACACAAACAGAAAAGGACGAATCTTTTTATTCACACTTTTAACGGTTTGATTACTGGACAACAAATAATTGCTAATTAATAATATTACAGGTTTTTAATACTTCCTCTGTATCACTTTCATGTTTTTTAAAAAAATTGTTTTATTTTAAATAATATTTTTATTTTGTATGTAAAAAAATAATATAATTTAATGTTTTTGATTATTTATATTTTTTACTATAATTTTTTATTGGTTGAAATAGTTGTAATTATTAAATAAAAATTTGTAATTCTTTAATTGTGTGTAAAAATCTTAAAATTCACTTATTTTATTTTGATAAAAAAGAGAATATATAGATTTCGGTTAAGTTTAAAATTCACAAATCTGCCGGCACCGCTTTTATTCATACGAACCACCGCACATGATGCTATCGCATTAAAATGAGAACATCTATCAAACTTTAGATTTTTCATATTATTTTTATATTATGATTCTCAACGTGCGGGATTTCACGAGCTTGTATTGATGCTGATTCCTGAATGACGTTAGTGCTGTTAGGTTACGGAATAAGTGTGTATTAGTTTGAAGATTCTTTAATTTCTCATGTAAACTCATGCAAAAGAACTCTCAAAAGAACAGAGGGTTGTCTGGTGGAAAGGAGTCTGGTTCAAGCACCATACACCAAAGTACGCTTTCTTTCACTGGCTAACAATTCAAAATCGACTTGCTACTGGTGATCGAATGCAAACTTGGAACAGAGGAGTAAACCCAGCATGTGTTCTATGTCGTGCGCCGCAAGAAACAAGGGATCATTTATTTTTTGAATGCAGCTACTCTACTGAGGTATGGACTGTTCTTATGGGAGGGATGTTACAGTCTTCCTTCACTTCGAAATGGTCAGAGCTCTTGGCTTTAATCATGGATAACAGTGGTGATTATCTTAACATCTTCCTCACACGTTATACAATGCAAGCCGCCATTCACTCAATTTGGAGAGAAAGGAATGAAAGAAGACACGGTGCAATAGCTACTCCAGCAAGAGAGCTCGTAAAATTCTTGGATCGCCAAGTAAGAAATCGGTGCAGCTCTATACAACAATTAGGCGATAAAAAATACACTGGTAGCTTAAGCAGGTGGCTTGCCACAAGGTGATTTTACTATGATTTTCTTGTAAGTCAAAAGTGATCACATCTCAAAACAATGATGCACTTGTTGTAAAAAAAATTATTTTTCTTTTGAATAAATTTAACATATATTCAAAAAAAAAAAAAAAAGAACTCTCATGATCAACGTGGAAATCATCGCAAGGCATACTTCCCGAATATCAAGCCAAACAGAGTATAAAATATACTTATTCTATGTATTTATTCATATTATAGAGAATTCATGCTATAACACCTTTAGCTTTTATCAAATTAAGTGAATAAGCATATGTCTTTCTCCCTTTTTTAACTCAAAATAACGTTGTCATGGGTGACACATGTGTGTTTTGAAAAAAAAAAAAGATACTATTCTGTTTATATTTAGTAGATTTTTAAAATAATTAAAGAAAATTGTATGCAATTTAGTCATGTTATCATAAAGATACCACATGATTTGAAAAAGAAAAATTCCATTGAATATTAAATAGTCAATTTTAGTTTATTTTTACAAAAATATTTTTTAAAGAAAAAAACGATCAAAATAAATTTTATTAAATAGTAAAATATATTTTTATATTCCTATGGTTAACTAATATAGACTTAGGTGTAAAGTTAAGGAGTGCGTTGGATGAAATTTCAAATTTTAAAAAATAAAAATAAATATGAAAATTTTCAAAAAAAATATATTTTAATTATTTTATTATTTGAATGTTATTTTGTGATAAAAACTTAAAAAATTTATTTGAAATAATTACTCTTTGAAATAGGTATGAATATGCGGAATACAAAGGATTGTACGGTCAAAACGTTAAATTATCTGAAATTGTTAACTAGATTTTACAGCTAAATCATATATCGAAATAAAAATGAAATAAAATCATGGCAATTTTTTATTTTGAAGAATACAAAATCATGTTAGTTTACTCTTTACTTTTTATAGGATCTATGTTGATGCGAATGGTGTGTTGTTGGTTAAGTTCCAAACGCGGACGGGTGTTGTGAATCACACATTGCTATTACAAGGCAACGTGTTTCTAAGAGATCTTATTTGGTGGCAGCTTCTGTGTTTGTCATGGCTGTAGTGTCACGGATCCAACTTTATCTTTTTTTTTTGTATGATCTGGGATATATGGTGGACTGTGATTCAATTGACTAATTTTTGGAGATCTGATCATCAACGTCAGCTAGATCCGATTAGTTGCAAAGAGAGTTAAATACTTCTATCGTCTAGCCACATGTTAGGATAATCAGAAGACAACGAATTCGACAATACAATCCTTAAGATCATTGTAAGACGTCATATACCAGATAACCACTAATGCATAGTTAACTTTATATATTTGTTCATTCAAAATAAATTATCTATTTGTTGACCACTATTTTTTTCCTGCAAATTGACATACCGATTTGTTTTTTTTAATATATATTTTTGCCTTCTCTTTGTTAATGACATATTTTCTGGAATATTTAGGCAGTTTTTACTTTATTAACTTCCGGAAAGACATAAAGGTAAAACGTTATTTTGAAAACGCGTAATTAAGTATTCAAACACGTTCCAGATGCTTTATTCTTAATCTTAACTCATTTCTTTGTGTTTATAGGTTCGGTCAATTGATTGCAGCTATATATGTATCTCTCTAAGTCTTAAATTGTGGATCGCGGTCTGTTTTTGTTAAAGTTTACTCGTCTAGTTTTCGTAAAGTACGGTTACAAAGAGAAGGCAAAATCCTTTATATACTAAAGCGCAAGTCGCCTAACGAATGAAAATCTGACATGTGGAAAATACTTAAAGAAAAAAAATGATTGAAAAAAAAATATCTTCTACACCCTAAGTTTTAGCAACTCTCTTAATGCACGTTCGAATTCTTTATCATGATTTCAAACTGTTTTGAAACTGTTCTCTGTTTTATCTTCTATATAATTTACTCTCAGTTTTTTTTTCCTGTTTTCTATTTTCTCTAGCCAACAGAAAGATCTTTTCATCTCTCTTAAATTTTCTTTGGGTTTCTTCATATATTCTTACTTTTTCTGCTCCAATTTCTTTTATTCTTCATCTAAATTAATTCTTAACAACCTATTGTCAACAAGATTTAGATTGACACGGTGGAATCTGGGACGCAATTGATACTGGTACAATAATTTAAAGAGATTTGGTTTTAAATCACTACAACATAACTAACTTAGAAACTTCCTCTATCTTTTGATTTACAGGGTTTGGTGGTCACAATAGAATGGAATATAATAAATACTATTCTTATGGGAAACCTATAACTACACTCACGACCAGTGATATTCCAGTTGTGACAAAGAAGGTTTTGAATGTTACTATTTTTTAATTTGTTGACAAATGTTTCATTGGTTAAGTTAATTATTTTTTCAGTATTCACTATTACAATTGAGTTCAACGCTAAAGCTATTGATGAACGTGTCACACAGATTATATTTTGAAAAAGTTCAAAAAAAAAAGAAGATTATATTTTGAATCCAAAGGTAAATTTTATTTTATTTAATTATTGCTAGAAAATTATTGTTAATTTATAAAATGTAAACTAAAGTTGTTAATTTTAATATTATAAATTCAACCAACTACCAAAATAAACACAGTGGGTTAATTTTGTTTACATGTGTGCTTTAAAAATAAAATTAGGTAAATTAACATAAAATGTCAATTTTAAACTATAAAATTTAAGATAGTAAATTGATTAGATTCATCGTATCTAACGTTACACTAAACTAAATTAGTATTTGTTCTACTGCACATAATCAACAAATATTGTATTTCAAGTATATTTTTGTTTTGGTATATTTATTTTGGAAAAATTCAACAAACATATATTCTTTTGGGTATAAATTTTTTTGTTTCATTCCTTTAACCGTTTTATTTCAATGCATGTACTTCTAAAATTGTATGTTACTGTTCATATAACAATTATGATTGGAAAATTATAACAATGATCAAATAATTTTAAAAATAATGAATTAACCTGTGCGTAGCACAGGTGGTAATACTAGTATATATTAAAAGAAAAACAAATCGGTATATCAATTTGCAGGAAAAAAAAATAATGATCAACAAATAGATAAAGTTGGATCCCAGATCTTGTGGTGAAGTGGTAAGAGAAAAACTTGTGACGCCATGCAACACTTTTTAAATTCGATCTACCTCTTGCATAAAACTAAATCATATTATTTTAGACATTTACATAGATATAAATTTTTATTTTTGGTTTATTTAAATGCATAGAGAGAAAAATAATCTATGTGATACAGTTTCATTTAGGGAATAGTCTAGATTTTTCTAGATTTCGTTGAAGTTTAAAATTCACAAATCTGCCGGCACCTCTTTATTCATACAAACCACCGCACATGATGCTAACCGCATTAAAATGAGAACATCTATCAAACTTTAGATTTTTCATATTATTTTTATATTATGATTCTCAACGTGCGGGATTTCACGAGCTTGTATTGATGCTGATTCCTGAATGACGTTAGTGCTGTTAGGTTACAGAATAAGTGTGTATTAGTTTGAAGATTCTTTAATTTCTCATGTAAACTCATGCAAAAGAACTCTCATGATCAACGTGGAAATCATCGCAAGGCATACTTCCCGAATATCAAGCCAAACAGAGTATAAAATATACTTATTCTATGTATTTATTCATATTATAGAGTATTCATGCTAGAACACCTTTAGCTTTTATCAAATTAAGTGAATAAGCATATGTCTTTCTCCCTTTTTTTTACTCAAAATAACGTTGTCATGGGTGACACATGTGTGTTTTGAGAAAAAAATACTATTCTGTTTATATTTAGTAGATTTTAAAAACAATTAAAGAAAATTGTATGCAATTTAGTCATGTTATCATAAAGATACCACATGATTTGAAAAAGAGAAATTCCACTAAATATTAAATAGTCAATTTTAGTTTAATTTTATAAAAATAGTTTTTAAAGAGAAAAATGACCAAAACAAATTTTATTAAATAATAAAATATGTATTTATATTCTTAGAGTTAATTAATCTAAATTTAGGATGTAGAATTAAGGAGTGAGTTTTAAAGATGAGATTTCAAATTTCAAAAAAATAAAAATAAATATTAAAAAATTTAAAACAAAAAAAAAAGTTATTTTGATTATTTTATTTCTGAATGTTATTTTTGTAAAAAAAAACTTTTAAAATAATATTTAAAATAATTACTCTTTGAAAAAGGTATGAATATGCGGAATACAAAGGATTATACGGTCAAAACGCTAAATTATCTGAAATTGTTAACTAGATTTTACAGCTAAATCATATATCGAAATAAAAATGAAATAAAATCATCATGTCAATTTTTATTTTGAAGGATACAAAATCATGTTATAAAATCTGAGTTGATGCGAATGGTGTGTTGGTTAAGTTTCAAACGCGGACGGGTCTTGTGAATCACACATTGCTATTACAAGGCAACGTGTTTCTAAGAGATCTTATTTGGTGGCAGCTTCTGCGTTTGTCATGGCTGTAGTGTCACGGATCCAACTTTATCTTTGTCTTTGTTTTTTTTTTTTATGATCTGAGATAGCCGGTGGACCGTAATCCAACCGATTAATTTCAGAAATCTTACCATTAGTGTTATCAATGACCAATTTTATCTCTTTTTTTATATATATATCTGGTATATACAGCAGACCGTGATTCAATCGATTAATTTTCGAGAATCTGACCAACATGTCAGTTAGATCCAGTTATTCGTAAAAAAAGTTAGATACTTCTGTCATCTAACTACTTGTTAAAATAATTTAAAAATAAAAGATTCAAATTCGTGGGACATTATGTACCATCCAACCACTAATGTAAGGTTAACTTTGTCTTTTTGTTGATCACTTTTTTCCAGCAAATTGGCATACCAATTTGGTTTTTTAATATATTTTTTATATATTAAAAATATATATATACATATTTTAAATATATATTTTGCCTTCTCTTTGTTAATGACATATTTTGTGGAAAATAGTTTTTACTTTATTACTTCCGGAAAGACCTAAAGGTAAAACGTTATTTTTGAAAACGCGTAATTAAGTATGCAAACACGTTCCAAATGCTTTATTCTTAATCTTAACCCATTTCTTTGTGTTTATAAGTTCGGTCAATTGATTGTAGCTATATGTATCTCTCTAAGTCTTAAATTGTGGATCGCGGTCTGTTTTTGTTAAAGTTTACTCGTCTGGTTTTCGTAAAGTACGGTTACAAAGAGAAAGCAAAATTTATATTAAAAAAAACAAATCGGTAATATCAATTTTCAGGAAAAAAAAATAGTGATCAACAAATAGATGAAGTTGGATCTGAGATCTTGTGGTTAAGTAGTAAAGAGAAAAGGTTTGGGACGTCAACACGTTTTAAATTTGATTTATCTGTTGCGCTAAGCTAAGGAGTTCTTATTGAATCAAGGATTTGAGAGGATTTCATTTTTTTTTCAAATCCCTTCTTATTGTATTTAGAATGATGTGAAATCCAAGCTTATTGGATTAGTCGTTTGTATAAGTTCTCTTAAATTCCAGTTTATTGGAAAATGTAGATTTTGTCAACAAAATCAATCAAATGAGATTTGGTGGAATTTGAATAGTATTTCGTAGTGAAATAATAGTGAATCAAAATACCACCTCATATGATAGTATTTAATTTTTTTCAAAAAATAAAATAATCTTCACATTTTAAAAAAAAATTAAAATGTTTGAAATGAAAAAAATATATTTAAAAATAAAATTTTAAATACTTTTATATATTTATATCTTTCATAAAATGATAAATATTTATATCAAAAATATTAAATCAAAAATTAAAATATTAGTTTAAATAAATATTTTTTCAAAAATTCTGAAAATTATTCATAAAGAAAATTAAACTGTTTGAAATAAAAAAAAATATATTTGAAAATTGTTTTTTAAAAACTTTATATATTTATATATTTCATAAAACGATAAAAATATGAAATTATATTAATTTAAAATATAAATATTACTTTAAATCAAAATTTAAAATCTTTTTTAAACTCTAAAGTATCTTCAGAAAGAAAATCAAACTATTTGAAATGAAAAAAATTAAAATTTGATTTTTCAATTTTTTATATATTTGATATATTTCATAAAATAATAAAATATTAAATTATATTAACTTTTACTATAAAAATATTACTTTGAATAAAAATATTACTTTAAATAAAAAAAAATTAAGTTCTGAAAATTCTTCAAACCCCCATAAAACTTGAAATAAACTCATAAAACTTGTAACATGGATTTATGTAACATGGATTTACTCAAATCTCGGATTTTTTTGGATTTACTCAAATCTCAGATTTTTTCAAATCCTTATTTCAGTAAGCCCCACTAAATCATATTATTTTAGACACTTACATGGATATGAATTTTTACTTTTGGTTCATTTGAATATTTTCGAGAGAATTTATCTATGTGGTACACTTCCATTTAAAGATTAGTCTGAATTTTTTCATAAGTTCCGGATACTCCAGATTAATCAGAAAAAGTACGATTAATTAGAAAAATGATATGATGATAACGAAGAAAATGCAAGTAGATGAATATAACGAATGCTGTAGCCACCCGAAAGGGCTGCTTAATGACTTAATTATGATTATCCTTTTTGTTAATATTTGTCTCTCGCGATTCCTCTCTTTCTAAAATTATTTGCTAGTGGCTGTAGCTATATCCAGTTTGTAACCATATCACATAAATAATAAATAATAAAGTACCATAGTTTTGATTTTGGAGTTATCTTTTTCTTTAACGTTTTAAAATGTGAGCCGATTAGTTAGAAAAATATTATTTAAATATTATAAATATTTAATTGATAAATTAATATTCTCTTCAAAATCATTAAGCTAAATAACATAAAAATCAAATATGAGATGACAAAAAACAAATTAAATGCGAAATTTGTCAGGCCCTCATAGAATCAGTTATTGCATAATCTAGAATTTCATATGATGTGTCAATTGCCCGGTATATTTTCTTCAACATATTATTTTCTACAAGTTTTATCTTATAAAATCATATATTGCATAATCTAGAATTTCATATGATGTGTCAATTGCCCGGTATATTTTCTTCAACATGTTTTACAAGTTTTATCTTAAAAAATCATATATTTCAACTTACCTTTAGTTTTAGTTATTTATTTCCCTTCATATGAAGGAGATATATTTTACCAAAAAAAGAATATATATTTCAAGACCGAATATTCTTCTCTTATTCCCGCGTTACCTTCTCGTCTTTATGAAAACCCACCCAGAAACATCTAAAAAGGCAAAATCAAAAACAAAGCTCTAATCACCGTTGGATTGACCCATGTTTGACATCAAATCCAACGGTTCACAAACAATATCAAAATAAGATTCTAATTTCGTGATTCATCCTCTTTTTATTTTCACCCTTGAGGTAATATTCCATTGGCATCTCCTAGAAAAATCCTTCATTGTTTTTGTATAAATACCAAACCACATTTCTCTTCTCCTCCATCCACAAACCAACGAACTCAAAAACATCCAATCAAATCTAAAAACTCAGATTCTCTCGAGAAATTTTCTAAAGACATGGCTTACAATAGCAATAACAAGAACAACATTGTCGTTGTGTTCGACTTCGACAAGACAATCATTGACGTTGAT
Source organism: Sinapis alba (assembly GCA_012274485.2). Lineage (NCBI taxonomy): Eukaryota > Viridiplantae > Streptophyta > Magnoliopsida > Brassicales > Brassicaceae > Sinapis > Sinapis alba. The sequence goes on along the minus strand of MU107105.1, from coordinate 43,716 downwards.
AGCGACAATTGGGTGGTCGATGGACTTGGCTTCACTGATTTGTTCAATCAACTTCTCCCTACCATGCCTTGGAACACACTCATGGTTTGTTTCTTACCTCTTCTCCTCTGTTTTTTATCTAATTTATTAAAAGAAAATCAATTAACTTTTGTTAATTCGCAGTTTTGTTCATACATCGTTCTTGAATTTTGTATTAAACCTTAAATTAAATTTAATGATTTTTTTGTTGTTTTTACATAACAGGACTGCATGATGAAGGAGATTCATGATCAAGGCAAAACCATTGAAGAGATCAAACAAGTCCTAAGAACAATCCCTATTCATCCACGAGTCGTCCCTGCCATCAAATCTGCACATGCTTTAGGGTAATTCACTTTTTTTTGTGATAAATAATCATCTTATTCAATTTTTTTTTTTAACTTTAAATATGTCTAATGTTAGACAAAACCCACCGTTTCTAAACCGATATTCACGGTTTTTGGTTTTGGCAGGTGTGAGCTTAGGATAGTGAGCGACGCCAACATGTTCTTCATCGAAACCATCGTTGAGCATCTTGGGATTAGTGAATACTTCTCTGAGATCAACTCAAACCCAGGGTTCGTCGATGAGCATGACACTTTGAGAATTTCTCCTTACCATGATTTCACCAACTCATCTCATGGTTGCTCTCATTGCACGTGCCCTCCTAACATGTGCAAGGTACTTTTTTTAACATTTATTTTTCTTTTCTTTTAGTCAGATTTTGACCACAATCAGTCAAAACATGTCATATCTATGTCTATGGTCCAATCTTGGTCGTTTCTAATTATTAAACTATATTTCATCCGTTTCGTTTTAATTGTCGTTTTAAACTTAGATACATAAATTGATAAAATATTTAATTTATTTTTAAAATAAATACAATCATTACCAATACGCCTAACCACATTTTTACCAATGAAAAAATATAATAAAATAAAAAATTAAATAAATTTTGCATTGAAACTATAAAACGACACTTATTTTGAAATAAAATTTTTACTACAACAACAATTAAACTGAAACAGAGAGAGTACTTTTTAATTTTATTTTGAAACGTACTTTTTACTCTCTCCGTTCCACTAAGATGTATGTTTTGGTGTTTTTACACATATTAAGAAAACACATTAATCATACATCGTTTTTAGAAATTATCAAATTCCAATGCATTTTAACCAATAGTCTTTCAATAAATTCAATTAATTTTATTGAAAGTTGTAATTTTTGTATAGAAAAGATAAAAAAAATACATCTCTGTGAAACAATTTGTTTTTGTAAAACATTTATCTTAGTGGAACGGAGGGAGTATGCTTTAATCATTATGTTTAAATGAATTAGGGATTGCTCATTGAGAGGATTCAAGAATCACTAGCTAAAGAAGGGAAGAAGAAGATGATCTATCTAGGAGATGGAGCTGGTGATTACTGTCCAAGTCTAAAACTAAAAGATGAAGATTACGTGATGCCACGTAAGAATTTCCCGGTTTGGGATTTGATTAGTCAAAACCCGATGCTGGTTAAAGCAGCGATTAGAGAGTGGACCGATGGTGAAAGCTTGGAGAAGATATTGATGGGAACAATAGAGGAGATTCTATTGGAGGAAGAGAATGAGAAGAAGATGCTGACTAGTGCGGAGAATAACTGCAAGATGCAGAATATCTCTGTCGGGATTAATAATGTTCATCATGAGCCAATAATGCCTCGTGCTCTTCGAGTTTCTCAGTCCGGTTAACTAAATTAAATGGTTTTTAAATAACGGAGGAAGAGTAATATTATCTGTGTGTGACTCTCTTCCTTGTCATAGTATACCAAACATATTATTGGACTTTATCCTAAGTAAGATAATTAAGATGCGACGATGAAGTTGTATGATTGTGATTTTTGTGTTTTAACAAGTACTTGTTTGGCTGATATATATATATATGTATTCGATTTAACCGCACATGCTAGAGCTCGGTTATTTTAACCGGAGTTTTTATCTTCGGATAATAAACAGTTCTTAGTTTTTTTTTAAAAAAAACTAAAAAGTTAAAAATTCTGGTTAAGAGAATAAGATAATAATGCCTAATTGATCATTTACATTATTGTATCGATGAAGATGTTTTTTTTAAAAAAAAATCGAGATGGTTTTTAAGTAACGCAGAAACATAATTATTATAATTATATTTTTTTTGTTCAGAAACGTTATTTCGAAGAAAAAGAAGAATTGTGGAATGAATTTGGCCTGAAATTCCGCTGTTGTTGTCTTACGTACATTCCCACGTATTTTTGTCTTACATTTATAAACAGTTACAATTGTTCTTGAGATTCCAAATTTATAGAGTCCACGTGAATCATGCGGTCCCATGTTTCTAACTACAGAATCGTACTTCGAATCATTTGATACGAATATTCTTTTTCATGCTGTAGCCATAGATTAATTAACGTTACGTGTATTCGTTTACTCCATTTTTTCAACAAATCTCAGTACATCTTTTGTTATAAATAAACTTTTATTTACTAAAAATAATCTTTCTGATGAAAAACAGCAAGGAATGAAATCAATTAGAGTATCAATTTGTGTTAGTTTATTATCATAGCAAAGCGCTGTATTTATACAAGTAGGAATGTCCTCTCTCGATAAGCATTAGGACTTAGTACATCATTATCTAAATATAACTAGTAGTTATCCAATACTCCCCCTCAAGTTGGAAGTGTGAGATTGCGAACAGCCAACTTGGACATAAGAGTGTCAAACTGTGGACGCGGGAGAGCCTTGGTAAGGACGTCTGCGAGCTGATTCTTGGAGCTCACGTGTTCAGTAGTAATGAGTTTGGCCTTGAGAGCGTCACGGACATGATGGCAATCGCGCTCAATATGTTTGGTGCGCTCATGAAACACTGGATTTGATGCAATATAGAGTGCTGATTTACTGTCACATTAGAGCTTCATTGGTGAAGAGTGATCGATGCCGAAGGATTGTAATAATCCTTTAAGCCATTTGAGTTCTTTTAAAGCCACAGACATGGCACGATATTCGGCCTCAGCAGATGAGAGGGAGACAGTGTCCTGCTTCTTGGTCCTCCATGAGACGGGTGAGTCGCCAATAAATGTGATGTAGGCACTTAAGGAACGTCGAGTGAGAGGGCAAGCAGACCAGTCCGCATCGCAGTTAATGCTTACTTGAAGAGAGTCATCTGATTTTAAGAAAATTCCTTGGCCAGGAGTGCCTTTAAGATAGCGAACAGTCCGTAGAGCAGCTTCCCAATGAGGCAGTAGAGGTTCCTGCATAAACTGTGCAAGGATGTGAACTGTGTAGCCGAGGTCAGGACGAGTGTTGGTGAGATAGATCAAACGGCCAATAAGCCTGCGATACTGTTGAGCATTAGCTAGAGGACCTTTTGCACGAGCCAGTTGATGATTGATCTCGATTGGGACTGGAGAAGGCTTGGCTCCGAGCAGGCCAGCTTCTGAGATTATGTCAAGTGCATATTTGCGCTGAGATATATAAAAACCAGATGCATTTCGGGCTACTTCAAAGCCAAGAAAGTATTTTAATTTCCCAAGGTCTTTCATACGAAAACATTTTTGTAAATAGTCTTTGAACTCTTGTAGTGCCGTGGCATCATTGGAGGCGATAACAAAGTCATCTACATACACCAAAATATGTAGACAAGTAGAACCACGGACCTTGGAGAAGAGGGAGTGATCGGCATACTCATGAGAAAATCCAAAATCTTGTAAAGCTTTAGTAAGTTTGGAGTACCAGCATCGGGGAGCCTGTCGTAGGCCGTATAACGATTTCTTCAACTTGCAAACTTTAGTAGGATCTGAACAAGTGAAGCCTTGCGGAAGTTTCATATATATTTCCTCTTCTAGATCACCATGTAGAAAAGCGTTGCTCACATCCATTTGATGAACGATCCAATTCTTCATCGCAGCAAGTTTAAGAATAATTCGTACAGAAGTTAATTTAGCCACTGGGGCAAACGTATCTGTGAAGTCTTCGCCTTCTTTCTGATGGTTACCGAGAACCACAAGACGTGCTTTTCGTCGGACCAAGTTGCCATTTGCATCGTATTTGTTGGAATAAATCCATTGATTGCCAAGGGCCTTCTTGCCAGGCGGAAGGGTTGTTACATCCCAAGTATTAGTGACTTCAAAGGCGTTGACCTCTGTAAACATAGCATCATTCCATTCTTTATGCTTCGCAGCTTCTTTGAAGCTCCTTGGTACCTCATTGCTTATTATCGATGCCATAAACACCTTATGGGATTCTGAAAATATTTTATCAGTAACATAGCTTGAGATTGGGTATGGAGTTTTACCTGAGACCGTCGACGTAGACCCTTGATCGAGTGAAGAGAAGTCGTGAGAGAGGGGTGTTGTAACAGAGTGGGTCACATAGTCTTTAAGAAGAACCGACGGAGTCTTCTGTCGTTGTCCACGACCAAGTATCTCAGGAATTCCAGGGGACCCGGAATGTATAGTTTCTGGAGAAACCGGTTGTTCATGTGTAGGCGAAACCGGCATTGTATCTGTTGTTGCAACAGGTATAATATCAGGTACAGGTATAGGAGGAGATGCGTGTGCTGGAGGTGATAATGGACTCGTTGGGAGAACAATCTATGCAGCTGGAAGAGTAGAAGAACTCCCCCTTGAGATGGAAGTAGGTAAAAGCCAATCATCAACAGTAGGATCATACGTATTCAATGGAGGAGTAACCTGTTCTTCAGAGTCGACACCCGGAAACTGCTGTTCTGAGAAGACAACATCACGGCTTGTAAAGAACTCGTTTGTAGTCAGATCATATAGCCGCCATGCCTTCTTCCCATATGGGTATCCCACAAAAATACACTTGCGACTCCTATCCCCAAACTTATCTTTGTCCCTTGCCTTACGATGAGAGTAACAAAGACACCCAATTACTCTGAGTTTATCAAAACCCGGTTTCTTGCCAAACAGAACCTCATATGGTGTTTTGCCGTGAAGGACTTGTGAAGGTGTACGATTGATTAGATGAGCTGCTGTGAGTATACTCTCTCCCCAGAATGATACTGGTAGACGTGCTTGAAAAAGACATGCACGAGCGACATTTAGTATATGGCGATGCTTCCTTTCAACTCGTCCGTTTTGTTGAGGGGTATCAACACACGACGTCTGATGATCGATGCCCAGCTGCTTGAAATACGACCTGAGGACTAGGAATTCAGAACCATTGTCTGTCCGTATGGTCTTTATTTGTGTACCAAACTGACGTTCAGAGAGTGCAATAAACTCGCGAAGTAGTTGTGCAACTTCTGATTTTTCTAACATTAGATAAGTCCATACTGCTCCAGAAGAAGCAGTAGTACGGTAGGGTCCCCAAACATCGCAGTGTATAAGAGAAAGAGGCTCAGTAGCTTTATTCAAACTATTATTAAAAACTTGTCGTGTTTGTTTAGCACGAAAACAAATCTCACAAGACGCAGCTTGTTCTGAATCAAAAACCATTTTATCTAAAACAGTTAAAGCCGACAAAACTCGAAAAGAAGGGTGTCCCAGCCTTCGATGCCATAGTTCTGAAGTTGAAGCATTCTTTAACTCAGTTCGATGTACTCGTGCAGCTGTGACCCCTGTAAAGTAGTAAACCCCCTCTCTCTCTTCACCCGTTCCAATCAGGATCTTCGTAAAACGGTCCTGCAAAACACATAATGTATCAGTAAAGATAGCAATACACCCGGTTTGTCTCAGCAGTCGCGACACAGATATTAGTGTGCAATTAAAATCTGGAACAAATAAGACATCTTTCAACGAGTAATGTTTGCTGAGAATCAGGGTGCCCTTTTTCTGAGCTTGAGAAAATCGGCCATTGGGAAATTTGACCGAGGATGGGATAATATCAATCACATCCGTAAGGATAGAAATATCTCCTGTCATATGGTGTGAGGCTCCTGTGTCAATAATGACATCTGTGAGTGTTGGTTTACCCGAGAGTTTCTCTGTAGAGATGGTCGATTTTGAGTTTTGAAGAAGTTGAAGGAGCTGTGTAATCTGTCCAATCGGATCAATAGGTTGATTTGCTGAGTTTGCTGCAGTGGTGTTATGTGAGACAGCCCTAGTTGTATTAGAACGTCCCCGACCACGGTTGCTATTATTTGAGTATCGTCCTCCTCGTCCTCGCTGAGATGAGTTGTAAGAAGATCCAGTCGACGTCATTGCGTTCTTTTGTTCATACCACCAGTCTGGATAGCCATGAAGAATAAAACACTCTGTATTGTCATGACCTTTCTTAGAACAGTGAGAACATGTTCTATTTGGATCACGAAATCGAGTAGTTGCAGCAGCAGATTGAAGAGAATCGATCTTAGATGTCTCTGTTTGAACATGAAATCCCATCGCCTCTGTTTTGAGCTCCTTAGATCGTGCAGTGTTGTTATGCTGCTCTTCTCTTATAACTCTTGAATAGACATTATTCATGTCTGGTAAAGGATCTTCATCAATAATTTGTGATCGTATATTTCGAAAACGAGACTCATCAAGTCCAAAGAGAAACTTGTGGACACGTATTTCTTCTCGCTCTCTTTCAATATCAATCGAGGCTTCACACGAACATGGACGATTTGTTTTTAGATTGTCTAACTCTTCCCATAGCTTGTTTAATCGACCGTAATATTCAATCACTGTCTGTCCATTCTGTTGAGCAGTATTGATTTCATCTCGGAGTTGATGAATCCGGACGCCATTCTTGACTGAAAAACGTCGCTTCAAGTTTTCCCAGAGTTTGTAAGCTTCTGGAACAAAGGTGACCGTCGATCTTATCTTTGGGTCTATCGCCGTCCGAATCCAACCAACCAACATAGAATTTGTTGCTTGCCATCGAGAGAGATCAGGTTCTGATGTTGGTTTCTGTATTGTTCCATTGATGAAACCCAGCTTTTGTTTTGCTTGAATTGAATTTGAGAGTTCAGTAGCCCATTCAGTGTAGTTATCTCCACGAAGTAAAACCGAGGTTATTAAAGCTCCTGGATTATCTGAAGGATGAAGATAATATAATCCAGATGTCTCCATCGGAGCAGGTGGGTTTGTCGAAGATGAAGTTGTCATCGACGATGGAGTAGTAGACATGTTTCTTGTGAAGGAAGAAACACGATTTTAGAAAAAAAAAAAAAATTTAGATCTTTTGCTCTGATACCATGAAATCAATTAGAGTATTAATTTGTGTTGGTTTATTATCATAGCAAAGCGCTGTATTTATACAAGTAGGAATGTCCTCTCTCGATAAGCATTAGGACTTAGTACATCATTATCTAAATATAACTAGTAGTTATCCAATATAATACAAAAGAATAAAAAAAATAGCGTGTAAAACATTTCCTGTAACAAAATGATTTGTAACGAATAATAAAATAATTATACCTGCATGTTATATGCATGCATCCATCCGCTTTCTCAACGTAAAACTTGCAACTAGGACACCTTCTCCACTGCTTATTCTTCGCCATCTGAACCAACAAAGCATCTTCTTCCTCACTATTCTTCTTCGTGTTCCCAAATCTCTGGAACTCCTCGCAGCCAATCCCAGCATGCCACGTAACTTTACACTGAGCACAGAACAATCTATGACAAGATGGACACTCGGTCTGCGTCACATTAGCATTATTACCACCAGTACCATCGTCAAGAGTCATCACAGATGAACAGTCTTTGAAAGGACAGTAAAGCTTGTCCCAAGAAGAAATCAAAGACTCGCACAAGATCTTCTCCCAACGCTCGAACACGTCCTTTGGGATCAGATCTCTACACGTGTACGTCTCTATCAAACGCGTGCACTCCACGTCAGGGCATTTGATTCTAGCCGAGTTGTCTTTGATCTTGGTCGCCACGTAACGGATGGTGCATTGAGTGCAGTATGCGTGAGTGCATGTGACTGATCCTCGGAACATATCTGAAGATGGCTTTTCTTCCATGCAGATCATACATAACCTCCTAGATGGTTCCAAGGGTTCGTTCTCGATTTTTACCACGGGTTCCTGCTTGATAACAGTGGTGAAACTCCTCTGGATTTGGGGTGTGTTGTTGATCTTAGCCGTTGAAGCGATCAAAGAAGAGAAGAGAGCTTCTTGGAGATGAAGCTCTGTGGCGTAGTTAATGTCGGAGACGGGGAAGAGTTCATCGTAATCGAATAAAGCAGAGAAGTAGGATTCATCTACTAATACATCCATGTCCATCTTTGTGTTTGACGATGATGATGATGAGGATGATCCATCATTCATCGTATCGTTTTGATCTGCTTCTTGTTATGAGAATATGGTTGGACTCATAATGCACGTTATATAATGGCGTTGGATATTGTATTCGAAACGTCTTTTCTGCTTAATTGCATAGTATTTAATTAAGCTTTGGAACATGAAATCTTAGGCAATTGAATTACTTTAGTCAAATACCTTTTGGTTATCTCTAAAAACAAAATTAAGAAACCTTTCACATTTCACTTATTTATCAGTAGAATGTCACATTTGAAAAAAATCACGTTAGTGATTCGATCCAGCTTGTCCGAGAGTACAATGTAGGACAAACTTTAGTTATAAATCATAAATTTACATTACAAGAATAAACGTAGTTAAAATTACTGTCTACTCTTCGTTTAAGTGTATAAACTTGTTTGTGACTGGAGTTGGGTGCTGTGATGAACTAACTCGTTGCTTGCTAGTAGGAGTGTGGATGAGGAAAAAGCTAGTTTAGCTTGTCTGAGCATCCTGTTTACTGCAAAGATACAGATTTGTTGTTGCCTCAATTAGAGTTGATTTTTTTAATACATAACTCATAATGTCAGTTTTTTTTCTTGTCTTGTAGTATATAGAAATTGGTTTTGTGCATTTGGGATCACTATTCTTCGGTTATGATTCATTTTTTCCTTTCTCTTGGAAGATATGTTTTAGGAGTTTGTTTGCATTGAGACGTTCAAGTAGAGTTTTAGGAGATTGTCTGAAATTTCATTAAAAAATGTGAGATTATTTCAATGTTTAAGTAATGAATGTATTTTTCTTGTGTACATGGAGATTCTTTTCTTGTATGTTTGTTGCCGTTGTTTTTTTGTACTTGCTTCCCTATTAATGTTCAGTAAAACCAAGAAATGAGAACCTGGACATGTATTCATGTTTGTTTTCTTACAAAAGAGAAACAAGAAAGAAGCAAATCGCTGCTTCTTTCACAGCCTTTTTCTATACATTCTTATTCAAGAGGCCTTTCTGAAGAGAATAGAGAGAACTTAAAGAATGTCAAAGCTGTTCCATTTGATCATTACTAACTCTTATTGTGAAGCTATCCTGTCTTTCACCATCACTCTTCTCTGTAACTCTCAGTTCCTGATAACTTATTTGCAGAAGATTAAGAATCTCCACCTCTCTGTTTAATTTTATACACCAAGTTCAATACTTAACACATTGAAACAAGATTGATCAGATGATATTTTTTTTGATTTACGAATTTATGATTAGGAAGTTATCATACCTTGAGTAAGAAGCTATCATTGGACTCTCTAGGGGACAACGAGGACCTTCATCGTACCCTTCACATATAACCTCTCCATTATCATCCGTGTAACATATGATCCCTTGTATTGGATCTTCAAACACCTGTTTTTGAAAACAAAACACCTTTTAAAAGATCAGATTTTGGCAAATGGGTTGTGTCTAGATTCTCAAGAAAATAATCAAGACTCAGTTCTAGACAAAGAAAAAAGATCGTACAATATTCTTCTTGGTGGAGTATCTTATTGGTTTAGGCTGTGAAACTGTGACTTTCTTGACTTTAACTTGAACTTGACTCTGTTGAAGCATCAAAGTCTTTGATCTTACTGTCTTTGGAGCAAAACATGTTGTTTGAAGAGAAAGACAGAGTTTAGTTGAATATGCCATAGCCTCTCTTGTTTTGTTTTATTTCTCAGATGAAACTTTGATCTCTTCTTTTTGGGACAAAATGTTTTTGGTGTATATAGGTCCCAAAAATCTGATAAAAAGATAATGGCGAACCCAAACTTATAAACTCTGATGATTGGTTGAATCTTAGTTTAGTTATTTTGAAATATTTTTATAATTTAGACACAAGATGCACATATAATAATGAGAAATTCCCTTGGATAGCCCATTTTAGCTTGTTTGTCACAAAAATAGTTTTTAAGGAAGAAAATGACCAAAATGTTTTTTTTTTTAAGCTAAAAAAATCATTTATATGCATTTATATCCCTAGGGTTAACTAATTTGCACTTTAGGGTTTATAGTTAAGGGGTGAGTTTGGGGTTAGGGTTTCAAATTTCAAAAAAAAAATTAAAAAAATCAAAATTTCAAAAAAAAAAAAGTCTATTTTGGTCATTTTATTTTTTTAGGACTATTTTTGTGACAAAAACTTAAAAAGAGCTATTTAAGAGAATTGCCCTATAATAATAGCCGATAAGAGTGGTCATCTTATTAACAAGTTCATATTGTCTTTGTCGTGGTGTCATCTCTCATATTATTACTAACTTGTAGAATTATTCTCCTTTTTAACATTATTGTAAAATTAAGCTTCTTTTCTCTAATGGTTCGTATTTCCTCTTACATCTACTGAAACTTGAAAGGTTGTCCAGTCAATCTTTCCTGTAATCGTTGAATTTATGCGCATAAGTGTGCATCAACGTCTACTCAGATATGAGTATTGATTGGTGTTGTTTAAAAGAAAATAAATACTAACTAGATTTTGACCCGCGCTTCTTAAGCGCGGGTATTGTTTGGTTGATTATAAAAATAAATATTAAATAAATTTATAATTTTTTTATATATTTATAATATTTAAAAGTTGTTTTCTTAAATATGTATAAATAGTAAAACTAAATATTGTATATCAAAAAAATATTGTATACCAAAAAAATATTGTATAGATAGTAAAAGTAAGGTATGTATAATTAGAGAGCATTAATTATTGTATATATAGTTAGAGAGCATTAATTATTGTATGTTTAGTTAGAGAAATATTAGGTAGGACTAAAAAATAATGAATTAAATGAAAGAGTCCAAACAACCTTGCATAAGTAGATTTTTTAAGACTCCTTCCCTTTTAATAGTATAGATAACTTGTGGTTTACATAGTGTAATATGTAGTACATAAAATGATTTCACACAAGTATATGGTTATGAGATGACTACTTAATAGTGTAACTTATGGTTTATTGTCTGCCGCCCAGTGACGAATTCATCTTCTTACTTAATTAAATCGTGGCACGTGTCCATCTTAGTGACATGTAAATTTTTGTTTTATTTCAAAAATGTCAATAACTGGTGTATAGTTAATGATATGATTAGACGAAAAGGTGGGTAAACATGGAGACACGTTGCACAGTTGCTCGGAAAAGGTCGTCTCTTTCCAGCGTCAGTAAGGGCATGATTATTGAAAAGTTATTAGAATGAGATTTTTAACGTAATATAAAAATTGTTTGTAACTTTAACTAAAAAATATTAGACAATTCTTAAATAAGATATTTAAAAATTATTTATTTAATTTTTTCTTAGTTAAAGTTAAAAATGATTCTTATGGCCTAAAGTATATTTTAGAGTAATATTATCTATACGATATATGACAATGAATATTCCTTTTATCAAATTAAACAAGGTTATACTAAGCTTTATATTGTTTTCTTAAAAGGGAACCACAAACGTTCACTAGTTTCTGAGTCATCAACAACTTTGGACATTCTGAACAAGAAAAAAAAAAAAAAAATATATATATATATATTAAAACTATAAATGGTGGGATTAATCATCTATATCAAGGTAGGTCACAAAACGTTGGAGAACAACTTCCAGAATGGTTTTTAACAATACAAGAAAAAAAAAACTTCCACAATCATTTTGTATATAACATTTTCTAGATTGTCGTCCACTTAAATCATCGCATAGTGGTGTCCTAACTTATCAATATCGTAAGATCTTCCATTTTATATGGGCAAGTATGTAATAACAAAATTCTGATACGATGATTAGTTGTTATTGTCTTACTAATCACTTAATTATATTGTGATATAGAAGTACTAGAAAGTGGAAACCTACTACTAGGAGTGAAAATTCCATGAATGGGCTTTGGAGCAACATTTTCTTATTTAAGCTTAATAACAACGTTTAACAAGGTTAAAAAGAGCTTAATAACAAGGCTAAAAAAAGAAGCTTAATAATAAGGTTAAAAGTATGCATGGCATTCGGGTATGGATAATATTCATTCGGATATCAATTTTTGGATTTTGAAAAATAGTTCTATTTGGATATTACAAAAAAAACGGGCCAGATTCGAGTCGAATCCTCCCAGATCCAGGTGGGTATATGTTTTAACTGAAGTAACCAAATTACTCGATTTGCCTCAGATATTTTATATCCAAACTACTCAAACTTATCTAAAATAATTCTAAAACCAAAAAAATATTCAATTTATATAGTTAAAATTGGTTGTTTTTTTGTCCGAAGTAACCATAGATATAATTTTTTGAGTATTTTTATTCAGAACATCCATTTTTATCTATAAATACCCAAAATAACTAATATATTTGATTCATAATTTAATTTTAAGTATTAATACTATTATAAATATAATTTAAAATAATTATATATATATATATATATATTTATATGTTTGGATATGTTCAAATACTCGTTCGGTTATCAGTGCGGATCAAGTTCAGTTTCAATTTTTTTGGTTTTGAAAAATGTTTTTTCGAATATTTAAGCTTGATCTGACCGGGTTGAGAACTTTATTTTTCAGGTCGGTTCGGATAAATATTCAGATATGGATAAAAGTTTAATGTTCATCTTAAACACTAAGACCCGTTCACATCTATACTATTATTTGCGAAGTGATTTTTCGCAATGGAGCTCTCACGTTAAAAATTAGAACGATTAATATTATTTATACCCTTAAGAAATAAATATATCAATAAAACAAATTTAAATAATTTTTATTAAATAAGTAATTAAAATTAATAATTAATAATACTAAGAATTATTTTTTTATAGATATTGTGTTGTTATCCAAAAAATATCTTAATAAAAAATTAAAAATTAATAAAACAGAAAACACATAACTAAATTTAATCAAATAAAATTATTAATTAATTTTATATAAAATGTTTATGTCCGTATATGCGGACGAAACACCTAATATTTGATAAACAAGTGCGAAACTATCCCGTTTCTGTTAGAACCATGGGGGACTGAAAGTTCAACGATGGAAAACACACCTGGTTCGAAGCATAAATGAATATGCTGCTTTGTAATTCAAAAATTTCTGATTTTGGTTAGAATAAACTGATTATACCTCTTGCAAAAGCGTAGTTAAACTGAAAGCAAAAGATGCAATACAAAAAGATGTTTTTTAATATTGAATTAGTTTTACATTCAATTAAATTCAGAAAATTTAAAATTAAGGCCCAGTCTATCAAACATATATTCCCGGCCTAGTCATACGGAAGGCATTCATATAGTAAGATTCTTTTAGTTTTTTTTTTTTTTTGGTAGCATGGTGTATGTCGGAAATATGAAAATATAAGTTTCACTGTTTTTTGATATAGAAGTTCTAAGAGAAAGTAAGTTTTTTAACCTACACATCCGCATAATTGTATTTTTCAAAAATATATTGTTATTTATTTTTCAGTCACTATTATATATCATAATATATGTGTTATTATATAATTAATCATATTTTATATATATCATCATATAAATAATTATATAATTAATAATTTATATGTACTATCATATAAATAATCATAGATTATATTCTTAAATCTTAATGTAAAGTATAAAAATTGTAGTTTAAGTTGGTGTTTGAAATTGGGTTTTATATTATATTTTTCTTATATACATTGAAAATATTTTTTATAATGATTATTGGAAAATATTTTAGTAAGAATTAATTTTTGAATACATATATATATTGAATCAATTTTTGATATAAATCAATTTTAAATTATTATTTTGATTTGAAATATGTATATAAAGTTTAATTTTTGTTTTATAATTATATTAAATAAAATATATTTTTAGATAATTAGATTGGACTAGAGATAACCGGATCAATATAATCAAGTTGATTTTGGTTAAAATCTTATATTAGTGAAATTATTAAAAAATGTTATATTTTTTTTTATCTTGATATATATGTTTCCAAACAATATTTTTTATTATAATGTTATTCATATTTTTAAAACAATTCCTAAATGTATTAAGTTTTAAATGTATCATATCACGACACTAGTCATCATCGTCACCAAAAGACAACATTTATTCTCTTACAAATCCATACTCTGAAGGCCCAAAATTCGCAATTGTTTCATCTCATTTCCAATACTACGATCTAGAAAAACAATAAATACACAACGCAAGGATACACATTTTGATTTATTTATAAAATCAATGATTATTCAACCAACAATGTCTACAACACACAACCGATAATAACTCAAAGACCGAGCGAGAAAGGGAAACCGGTAGAGGATAACCAGCCACCACCACCAATAAACTGACCAGCCGTATATGGCTGAGCTTCAGCAGCAGCAGTAATTACCTTAAAGCCCTTCCACTTCACTCTATTTGCAGTTCCAGCCCCTGCTCCTGTATTCGCATACTCTCTATAAGTCAAAGTGTTCAACGCGAATGTCCCGGTCCACTCGGACCACCCTTCGGGTCGGATCACGTCGGAGATATCCGACTGCATTATCACCGTCTGCGAGTACTCCTTCCACGGCCGACCAAGATACGTTGGAAAACTACTTTTCACTGACTGTAAATCCGACGTGGCACCGATTCTACATTTTTGGATAACTATTCCAGTGTTCTGGTTAGGGTCCGTCCGTCCTTGGGCCGTGACCATGTTTTTCTGTCCGGAGTTTGGCCGGCGAGCGTGGATGTCGCAGTCTTGAAGAACAACGGCGGCGTTTCCGAATATGAAGTCCACGGTTCCAGCGATGAGGCACTTGACAAAGAACTGACGGTTGGAATGGACGTAGAGAGTGTCTTGGTATGCTAACATGTCGCATTGGTAGAAAGCGGAGAAGTCAGAACCCACACGGAGAGCCACCGCTTGGTGCTTTGACGGACCCGCCGTGTTCTGGAAAGTGATGTCACGCGCTAGGAATCTCTCGCCGACAGCAGCTGGTCCCCATAGAAGAAAACATTAATTAACTCAACGGATTATCATTAGCTATAAACGAATAATAACGTAGACTTGTTTTTGCTGTAATCTCACTTTAGTTTAAAGGGTTTATAACTTTAGCTTTACTATAAAATATTTTAAAACTTTAATAAAAAGAAATAAAATGCAGACTTTTAAATGTGATGTACTGTAATGAAAACAATGTAACAAATTTAAATAAGGGATAAGATCCGGGAGAAAAGTCAATAACAATGACAAAAGAAAGAAACAAAAGATACGAAAGCAAAAAGGTAGTAGAACTAAAGGCTCTCTTCACGAATGGATGAGCCATAAACCCAATCCACATTAAGTGACTTGGAATATATATGAATAATCCAAGAAAAAATGATAGATAGAGACTCGCACATGAAGATGTTACAAGGCCTTTTGTTCAGTTATGGGAATTCAACTTCAAATTTAATTTCATCTCGTTACTAGGCTACATGTGTGAATATCTGTTCTAGTGAGTACTAAGATTAAGACTCTGCATGTGTGTAATTAATGTACATGAAAAGAGTTAAGATTTCTCCACCACAAATAAGGGCCACATCGTGCAGATTTCTTCAAATATTTCAAAAAAAATAATATTCCATTCATTTCGATTTAACTATCATTTATACAGAAAAAATTCATTTCAAAATAATTATCGTTTTAAAGTTTTAATGCAAAATTTATTAATAAAATTTTTCATTTTATTTTTAATTGGTTGAAATATGGTTAGTTGTATAGATAATTGTGCTTTTATTTTAAAAATATACAAAATCATATATTTTTTTAATATGTGTGCATAGAACTAGAACGACAAATAAAAGGAAACGGAGGGATTAATAACTAAAATTGCTTACCAACAGTGGCGGAGTGAAAGGTAGTGCTACCGTCGACGACGTTTCTACTTGCGGTAATAATAGTATTTGTCCGACCATCTCCCATAAACATTATGTTCTTTTTCTTCTTGGCAACTTCCACGTTCTCTCTATAAACTCCTGCTTTAATATGTATAACATACCTCTTATTACTATTCTCCGGGGCCGCCGCAACCGCAGCCGAGATAGTCTTGAATGTACCGCTACCGTCAGCCGCCACAGTGGCATCGGCTTTCACCGTAGATCCTTGAAGAAGCCTCCTATCTCCCGCAGATAACCAAGTCGGCCAACCATCAGCACCTAACTCTCCAGCACCGGCAATATCTACAGCCACCGTAGTCTCCTCCTCCTCCTTGAGCTTACGGTTGTTTGAGGTGAACTTAGCTTTCAGCTCGAAATTAGCTATGTCGGTATCAGTCATGTTCTTGATCATTGCTAGTGCGTTGCTGCACATGTGCTCTACGTGCATCTACACATAACCATTACGTTATAAAGCTATTTTTTTAGGAAAAGTCGTGCTATCTACAAGTTTATGTAATTAAATGTATACTCTAATAAACAACTGATAGCAACTATTCACACATATAGACCAACCACTAGCTAACAACATTTCATTTTCATTTTAAGAATAAATACTAAAACAAAACTAAATTCGTCAAAGTGATGTGATAGTTTCCTTGTTACCCTATCTATAATTTTTACCATATATTACTTCTTCTGTTTCAATTTAATTGTTGTTGTAGATAAAGATTTTTATTTCAAAATAATTGACATTTTATAGTTTTAAAGTAAAATTTATTAAGAAAATTATCCAGTTTATTTTTCTATTGGTCGAAATATGGTTAAGTATATATGTAATTGTATTTTTATTTTGAAAAATATAAATTATATGTTGTATTAATATGTATGCATAAACCTAGAACGATAATTAAAATAAAACGGAAGAAATAATATATAATAATCAATCTCAATTTGTAACCCCACGATGAAATATTAGACTAGTGGTGTTATGTGATCCATTTCAGATTCCATAAATTTAGGGAACCAAAACATTTGCATTTGTCGACTTTTGCAAAAAAAAAATATTAAATCATTTTTCATAATGATTAATAGTTTCACATATTTTTATGTTATTTTCAATTGTTATGCAATTCCACATGAGAGCCGCAATGGGTAAGAAGATTTGATGTTTTTTTACGCACCTGACCCTTCAACAAGGCCTTACGGACTTTCTTGTCGGCATCATCATGAGAGAAGCCGTCGAGACAAGTCTCCTGGTTGGTAATGGCAGAGCTAATAAGGGTTTTGAGATCACCGGCGTGTTCCCGGAGAGATTTCTTGTTAGGATACATATGAAGATCTTCCAGCGCCTCGTGAAGCTCATCGAGCGTCTCATCAATAGTCTCCAAACAGTCATGAAGCGCCGTCTTCTCGCGAGGAGTTAGTCCTTTCGTATTCTTGATCAGTTTCTTGACGCCGAAGTAATTGTGTTCCACGGCGGTTGTTGTTAGGTTAAGCGAAGCCTCAATGACGTCTTTCTGCGACGTGAGTACTTTGACACCGCCGGAGGTGGCCACGGCCGAGATGCATAGCTCAGGGTAAAGCGTGGAGCTGCATGCTGATCTTAGCACGGCGTGAGAAGTCGGTGATAGGGTTCTTTTTCCGTTGGGTTTTGAAGCTCCGGCGGCGATTCCGGCGACGGCAGCTACGAGGAGCAAGGATACGGCTGCGGAGAGTAAAACAAGTTTCTTGTTTTTCTTGAAATTATCTTTGGAGAAGATTTCTTTGATGGATGATGGTGCCATTGTTTGAGACACTGATGAGTGAGTAGTGGTGATGATGTGCTCCTGAAGAGTTGGTGTTTATATTGATAGAAATTAAAATCATGCACGAGATTTTTTTTTTTTTATGACTTTTCTTTTTTCTCTTTCCTTTTACTTTTCTTGACTCAATTATTTGAGTGGAGTTTGATTAAACAGAAAAACACACACATGTTACGAGCCGCCTCGCTAATAGAAGATAAGATTTGTTTTAAAAACCGAATTATTATTCCGATTATTTGAGTTCCACAGAAATATTATTGTCGGTTTCCCAAATTTGGATTTATGTAACTGATTTTGATATCTCCGAAGACAAGTCTAACAGTAAGAACATTCCTTGTCATGCTTACCAAGTTACTGCTTTACTAGCGATGAACTCACCTCACTTCGTTTTATCCTATACACTGATATAAGACCATGATTATTGGGAAAGGAAGAGAGTTTCTTAAGGGTGGGGGAGTCCACAAAATGGCAATAACCGATTTCAGAAGTGACCACAGAAAGATCGATCTTAGACTGTTTTTTGTACTGTTTGCGTGTTTACGAAACTCATTGACACGTAGTAACTCACGATTGTTTTTTTTTTTTTTTAAATCAAACAAAACCAAAAATAAAATAAAAAATAAGAAACTCCAAATCCCATTTAGCCTTTAATCATGCTCTAAGTCTTTAACTAATCCGTGACCGAAATAACTACATTATACATATAGTGGTTTGAAACTATTGTTTGAGATATTTTCGAGACTTTGCAAAACAAGATATTTTAGTGCATCTTAATTAGTTTTGTCTTACATAATTTTATAAACATCTTTGTATTTGATCAAACATGTAGCGTAGTAGTTTGCACTGATATGTTGCTGTTTTAAATTTATAGAAATTCATCTTTGAAGTTTTTAGCGTAGTAATATTGTTCTTATACTGAAAATAATGGGGATTTACAACTTAAAAGTCTATTATTTATACAAAAACATTCTTAAGAAGGGAGGGTAAAAATTAATCTTATCAAATGACTAATATTATAAATAAAACATCAGTTACAAGATATTTATCAATGCTTTGTAGAGATTTATAGAATCATTGAAGTTTATTTTAATAATGTATTTTGATGACAATCATTTGGAGTAAAATGATCACAAACTGCCTACTACCTTTTATATATCCATACACTACATGAAACAGCTCCAATACATAAATAAAAAATTGCAAACAAAAATATAAAAATAAAATAAGGCACTTCTTCCGTTTCAAATTACTTATCGTTCTGAATATAAGTGTTGTTTTCGGTTTTCAATGTAAAAATTATTGATAATATTCTTTACTCTATTTTTCTATTGGTTGATATATGGTTAAGTGTATTAGTAATAATGTTTTTATTTTGAAAATATGTAAAATTAAATATTTTTTTAATTTGTGTATATAAACTTAGAACGATAACTAATATGAAACAGAATGAATATTAATGTTTATGATTCGGTCTATATAAATACTACTCCCTCCGTTTCATATTAGTTGTCGTTCTAGGTTTATGCACACAAATTAAGGAAACATTTAATTTTACATATTTTCAAAATAAAAACACTATTACCAATACACCTAACTATATATCAACCAATAAAAAAATATAATAAATAATATTACCAATAAATTTTGTATTGAAAACCGAAAACAACACTTATTTTGAAACAAAAATTCTACTCCAGAACGACTTCTAATTTGAAACGGAGGGAGTATAAATAATTAATTAGTTATGCCGTGATAAGCGGCACCGAATAAATCGATGAAATAATAAATAAAAAGTATTAGGCTGATGACTGTGGAGCTGTAATAGGCTCCTGGCTGCAAGCCTGTCCTGGGTCCATTTTACTATCTTTTTACAAAAATCAATTCCACTAATCCGATTAAAGTATGTTTTTAAATACAAGTTTTCCTCAGATACGTACTCCCAGTTTTGTTGTAGTAACTTCTTCGTTTTTGTAATAACTTTGTTTCTATAGTAAGAGAGGAAACAATATATTTATATATAAAGTATGTCTTTAACGGTTTGAGTTATATAGCAACTATATAATTTTCATTATGACAAAATTCCTCGAGGTTGCATGTTCTAAAGTCATCTCTCCAATAACAAGTGAACAATATGCAAAAAAATAATGGACACTGACGAAAATATGTATGAATGGTGAAATGTACATACATATATGCTAGTGCTCTTTTGATCATGCTGTTTACCATACCAATACGAATAAATTAAAATGCTTGGTTTGTATTTCGAAAGGTTATGATAGTCTTGACAAGCAAAGGTTACTATAGTTTGACTAATCTTATACCAGCTTGTGTGTTAAACGTATATAATCTGTTTGTATTTGTAAAATTTTGAGAATAGTTTTAGAGACGCCATCTATCACATTTTATACGTATTTCATGTACCATTATTTCCACTTCAGGTTAGTGGTTAAGAATATTAATTATCTGCAATACTAAACAAAAAAAAGCAGACACCGTTGTAAATTGCAATCAATCACGTACAGCTTGTCTTTCATTTTCTTTATTTATCGGCAAAATTTCGTTTTCTCTTTTAAATAAAAAGGTTATGTTAGAAGAATCATGTAAATCGTGATCTACTGTTATATCTTTTGTTGTTTTCTTTTCTTAAAAAGAAAATATTTTTCTGTTGTAGAGCAGAATCTAAACCATGCTAAGTGAAACACAACTGGCTTCCAAAATTTTTGAAAAAATTACATATACATAAATGTCTAAATTTTTTTAAAACCCCTAAATTTATATTTTAAAAAATTAGCTAAATTTCTTTTTAAGACCCCATATTTTCAAGGCCAGCGCTGGTTGTTGTTCAACAATCTTTCATTATTGTATAAAAGAAAGCAGAACAATTAATAGTGTGGGTTATGATATTGAAAAGTAAAATAAACAAACAACTTGTACACTCCTTTACGACAATAATTTGCAGATACAACTGCATACAAGGCATCCGATGTGGCGTCCAACTTGTGTGTATAAACGAATATCTGAGTTATATTTTCGCATGCTTTGTTAGAAAAAAAATACTATTATAACTTATGAATTATGAATAAACAAACGTAATAATCATAGTCAAAATGTAAAATACATGTACAAATATTCTATCTTCCTACAATTACGAGCAGTCAATTATAGGCTAGTCAATTATTCTTCGCAAGGTCAGGTTTGTTGGTGGTAGATTTGTCTCTGTTCACGCTTTGCACGTGTTTCTGCGCACACAGTTTATCTAGCTAAAATTGATGTCAGTAGAGAGCGTTGGGAGATGTAAGTTTTCAAAATAAATTACTACAATAAATACCTATAATGTGTCTCTAGTATCACATTGGAGTAGTTGACTAATTACAAACTGAGTCAGGATTCAGTATATTTTGCAAGAAGTAAATAATAGTTCTGTCTGTGTTCAGAAAAAAAAAAGAAAAAAAGTTCTGTCTTTTCAGTTTATTTTTGGTATATGCATGGGCTGCATCTTCACAAATGTTGTGCTCCCATTGGCTATAACGGCCCTGAGTTTTTATTACATGTACTCTCTGTTCCAAAATACTTAAGTTTTAAGAAATGGTACAACTATTAAAAAACTTGTTTCTTTATCTAAAAAATATGATTAAAATATAAATTAAAAATAATATTTAATTAATTAAAAATAAACTATAAAATATAAAATATTAAAAGTTACACTAAAATATACAAAACGTCATCTATTTTAAACTGTGAAAAACTTTTTTAAACATCATCTATTATTCAACCGTTGAGTTTTTCAAATCACATTAATTTAAGTTTATTTAAATAAGTTTACTTTTCAGGCTTTTCTATATTTAAATTTTTGAAAATTAAATCTTACGGAACAAAAAAATAAATCAATGTAAAACTAAAATTTATTTGAAAATTAAGAATATTTATGATTTATAAAAATATCATAGGATAGATCTAAAAAGTTTTGTTACAAATATAACTTTTACTGAGCAAAATAATCATATTTTTTATTAAAGATGTAAATATACAATTATACTTCTAGGATTAAGTAATCTATATTTAAAGTTTAGAGTTAAGGGTTGGAGTTTTAGAATTAACGTTTAAAATTTTTAAAAATAAAAATAAAATTTTGAAAATAAAATTTTTCAAAAATAGTTTCAAAAATATTTTTGAATTTCAAAAAGAAAAATTGAAAAAAAAATTCTTTTTGAAAAACTAAAGAATTTTATTTAAGGTATAAAGGTCTTTTCATCTCGTTAATGAAATATTTTGGTCATTTTCTTTCTTTATAACTATTTTTATGATAAAAAAATTTAAAAATCTATTTAAAATAATTGCCTTAAAATTTACTCCCTCTGTTTCATAATAAATGTCGTTTTAATTTTTTGCACACAGATTAAGAAAACATTTAATTTTGCATATTTTCTATAGAAAACATCATTACCCATACACCTAATCATATTTCAACCAATAGAAAATGAAGCTAGAAAATAAAATCAATAAATTATGCATTGAAATCTTAAAACGATACTTATTTTATAACAAAAAAAATTCTCTAAAACGACATTCTTTGTGAAACGGAGGGAGTAAGAATCAACTTGTGTAAGGTAATTGTAAGGATTTATCTTCTTTTGTTTTTTTATGGCATCATCATCGAAGAGTATCTTCCGGATGGATTCTCACAAATTAATGTAAAACCAATAGAAAGCAATGTATGTAGGAAAAGCAAGAACAACATTTTTTTTCTTTTTTTTGGACAAAGAACAACATTAAAACCTCAAATGTAAATAGAACAACAATAAAACATCAAATGTTTTATGTTTTTTAAAAGCAACCTCAAAACCTTAAATTATAAAAAATTAGTGTAATATTATATTTAAAGATTTACTATTCAAAACTTTATTTTGAGGTTTTATGCTTTTCAGCCTCCACAATTATCTATCTTGTAAATATTTTTTTTGTTTTTGTTATCATCATTTTAATCTAATGACTTTTACATTTCATTAATATTTCAGATGTAAATACTGAATTAGTTCATACTTATATATAACTATTAAATAAATTAATACATTATTTTAAAATTTATTAGTTGATCGTACATAAAAAGTACAAAATAATTACAATGAGTAATTCAGTGTTTTATTTGTAATTATTGATTTAGTTTAAGTTTTCAGTTGTTATTTATTATGATATAGTGTTTTTGTAACAACTCGTCATGTAGATCCAGGCTGGCTCAACAGAGCGTCGACCCTAACTGAGCCTTCATTGATTCTCCAAGTAAGTTATCGGTGCGTTTAATGTTCCTCGAATCCAAGACCTCACCCTTTAATAATCATCACACAAGACAAGTTGTCACTAATTGATCTGCAAGCCAATAGGTCACAACTTATCTTGTGGGAGGATTATTCAGGGATGAGATTTTAGGTTTGTGAAACATTAAGTGCATCAATAACCTACCTGAGAAAATCAGTAAAAACTCATAGGTGAGGAGTTAGGGTCGGTTCTCTGCAGGGCTAACCTGAATTCGGAGAACGGATTATCACAATTTTATTAATCGATATTGCCACTAATATTACTTTAATGTATGTTTTATTATATAAAAAAAAGTGTTGATAACTTTAATCAGTTTTGATTAATATCAATGACTAAAATGCAAATATAGATTTTCTTAAGGTTAGATTTTAAGTTTTATTTTTAGATAAAACACTCTCAAATTTTAAATTTGAAGTTTTTCCAACCTTAAAAAAAATTTAAGGTTATTTTTAGAGATGTTCTGATAGCCCCTTGTATAATCGTATTTTGTTTTTACCTTTTCAATATTTTTTATTCTTTAATACGTAGAAATTGTCTTAAATATTTTTGATGGAGTTGCCTTGTACACTTTTTGGAATGCTAATATAGAAACTGACCCTAATAGGGTATGAGTCGCACGGCATTCTGAATCCGGAAATTTTCAATTGTCATTGGGTTATGATCATATTGTCATATACAATATAACCTCTTTAAATTAATACTCTATAAATTAATATATACTAAAAATCTTTATAAAATAATATAATTTTATAGTTCCAAATTGAATTTTTGGTTCAATTAGTATATCGATAAATTAATAATTTCTATAAATTAATAAAAAAATTATAGTTTTGATATTGTCCTAACATTATTAATTTATAGAAGTTTTACTGTACTTATGATTACAAAGTTAAAACACAATAATGAATCAATGAGTACGATTTATTAGGAAATATAATTAAGAAGATTTTAAAGAGATTTAAATTGACAAACATTGCAAAATTACTTAAGAAATAGTAGTATATATACGTTTTGAGGTGATTAGTAAATTTGAGAATATCTGTAAGCAGTGTCTCGAAACTCGCTTTGACCGGAAACTAAGCCAAGATCTATGACATTTTAGTAAAGATCCATCCACGTCTACAAAGTTTGTATGGTGTGGATGGATCTTTATAATGTAACTAGAGAATACCAAAAACAATAATGAATACTCCCTCCATTTCATTTTAGTTGTCGTTTTAGAATTGGATACACATATTAAGAAAACATTTAATTTTGCATATCTCCAAAATAAAAATATAACTACCAATACACCTAATCATATTTCAACCAATAGAAAATAGATTATAATAAAAAATCAATAAATTTTGCATTGAAATTATAAAACGACACTTATTTTAAAACGAAAATTTTACTCTACAACGACAATTAATCTGAAACGGAGGAAGTATAATAATAATAATTTGATGTTAGTTTGTATTAAACTCTAATAAGAGTGTCTGCCACAACGGCTGCATATCTGCTCTGGTTGAACTTCGTTTGTTTCATCAGAGTTATGGTCTTCAATAACTGTCGTGTTTGTAGTTGGAAGAGAATTGGTCGAAAAGCCAGCAGGTTCTGGTCTCGCTCCTCACTGCACTAAACCAACTATGTTTCTACAGACAGGACATGTGGAGTGAGATTGAAACCACGACTCAATGCAGTCAGCATGAAACCAATGATTACAAGTCGGCAAAACCCTAGCTTTGTCTCCATCAGCAAGCTCTGAAAGACATACGACGCATTCATGAATACCATCTTCAAAGTCTTGAGAGTTGAAGTCTACGACGGGAATTGATCGAAGAATGGATGGATTGATACCGGTCGATTCTTTGATGGTAATAGTAACATGTTCCTCGCTGCTGTTTCCATAGTCATGATTGTCACCAATATTGTAACATTTAATAATACAACTCACCACCACGCTAAAAATTCCAATTGAAATTACTGCGAAGGCAAGAATTATTCCGAGATTGACTAGATCATTCATCTTCCAAATCCCTAAAGAAGATCAAATCTCTCGGTATAATTGAAAGTAAGTGAAGAAAAAAACAAGTTTTTATATCTCATACCTAATGAACAACTTGTTTAATGTTTTTGTAAATTTCCCTTTTTTTTCTTTTCTTTTTTCCCTGTTTTATTAGATGTGCAATGACACACTTTACAAATTACAAAGTGTTCTTAGTATGGCAACACTATTTCATGGTGTAGCAATTACGTCGGTTGATAATTTGTATTGTTTCCCTATATTATTTCTTCCTCTCTTTTTTCAAGAAGAAAGTTTCCTCCTTTTCTTTTACAGTACTCCCTCCGTATTCCTTCCAAAATGTCGCTTTAGAATTTCAATGCAAAATTTCTATTGCTTAAAATATGGTTAAGTGTATAGATAATTATATTTTTATTTTAAAATATACAAAATTATATATTTTTTTAATATGTATACATAAACCTAAAACAATAAATAAAATAAAACGGAAGGAATAGCAATTTACATTATTTTCCTAACCCAAATTTAAAAGAGCAATTCTTATAAATAATCTTTTTTAAATTTTTGTCACAAAAATAACCCTCAAAAAATAAAATGACCAAAATAATTTTTTTTTTTGAAATTTTTATTTTGATTTTTTTTATTTTTATTTTTGAAATTTGAAACCCTAACTCCAAACCCACTCCTTAACTCTAAACCCCAAAGTCCAAATTAATTAACCCTATGAATATAAATATATATAAATGTATTTTTAGCTTCTAAAAAAACATTTTAATCATTTTCTTTTTTAAAAACTATTTTTGTGACAAACAAACTAAAATGGACTATTTCATCAAATATGCTTTACTGGTAAAAATCTCCCGTCGACAATTTCATCAAATATTGATTACAGTAACTATTAGTATTATATGATATTTTCTTATATTTTTCTGTTTTTATATATACATATAATTGGGTGGTCATGAATTTTAATTGGTAAAATGAAATATCGTAGTTGAAGCCAAAAATAAGTCCAATAAACACGTATAGGGATACATATAGGTAAGTTCTTGAGAGTAAAGAAGACTTAGAAGTCGACAGTAACAAAAAAAAAAAAAAAGAAGAATGTCCCATGAAGCATCATATCAGTCATCACCGGACAGAGGAGGATGCATCATCGTCGCCGGGGGATTCTCTATGCGAGCCTTCAACTTTTTTCTCAGTCTCTCTTCTTTTCTGTTCTTTGTCTTCTTTCCCTTTATTAATCCTCTCCCTAATCTCTTCCTCCTATGCATTACAAGAAACATATTCAATAATTACTAGGACAAGTGTTTTTCTTATAAAACAAAGAAAAGGCTTGAAATCTTGTAATCTCGGTTTGATTAGTATATATGTGTAGTTACATTGTCAAGTGATTTAGCGTCAGGAGGCCTAGAACCATGAACACCCGCTCGGTTTGATGCTTTTCCAACCATCGTCCTCACGGCGTAGTACATACCTTCACACTTCCCGGCGGTTCTGACAGATCCTAGCCACTTTCCGATCATCATTTTTCTAGTTCGATCCTCACTTTTCCTAAGCTTTACCTTCTCTATATTATATGGTTTTGGTTCATAACGTGAGGTGTGCATTACTATTGTCGACTGCACGTCACGTGTCTGTATAATCTCCACGTGGCGTGTCATGTGGAATACCACGTGACACTTGTGTTCCTAGTCGGTTTACTATACGGTTCCGGTTAATCTCACTCAATCGCATTCGATGGCGGTTAATAAAAACCGAGATCGCCAAAAACACGACCGTTTATTTTTTATTTTTATAAACATCAAATTTCATTTTATTCAAAAATAATAGTAATACAAATGGAAAAAGACCGTCTTAGCTCGGAACTCACAAAAGGACAGAGATTTTTTTGTTTATGTTGTCGGAATCTAAAAAA
Source organism: Sinapis alba (assembly GCA_012274485.2). Classification (NCBI taxonomy): domain Eukaryota; kingdom Viridiplantae; phylum Streptophyta; class Magnoliopsida; order Brassicales; family Brassicaceae; genus Sinapis; species Sinapis alba. The sequence continues at coordinate 16,606 of MU107105.1, read as the reverse complement.
GGCTACAACTTGGGAACATATTACAAAGAAACACATGAGATTGTACAATGCGTAAAGGTCGTTGTTGTCGTTGTTATTCTCTCTGTTTTATGGAAAATGAAAAAAGAAGAAGAAAACTTTGGTTTTTGTTGATATGGTCTGTGTCTCTGTCACTTGTTCTCCTCCGACTCAGAGAATAAAAGAGTAAAGCTTTTTTGTTTGTTGTTTTTAGTCTCTCAGGTAAAGAATTTACATGTAATCATTAGCTCCGGAGCTACCAGAGCCAACTCCAACAGTTCTCTTGCTCATGTTGGCTCTCTGCACCAACACAACCAACGCCTGCACCACTTCAGACATCGGTGGTCTGAACTCTGGCTCCGGCTGTTACAAAACAACATTCAGATCTCATCCTTTCTATCTGCAGACACACATTTCTACGTATATATACATTACCTGAACGCAAAGTGCGATGACATCTGCAAAACGGGAGAGAGATTTAACAGGGTAAAGCCCTTTGAGAGCTGGATCAACCATTTTGCTCAATGCATCAATGTCATGAAGCTGAGGTGTTGCCCATCTCACCAATGACTGCTCAGATCTTGACCTTGTGCTGTCACACAACACAATCAAACACATCAGTAATCTCTTTATCTTTCCAGAAAATGGATGTAATAGTACCTGTCAAATGGTTTTCTTCCGGTTAAAAGCTCAAGCATTACTACTCCAAAACTGTAAACATCGCTCTTCAAAGAGTATTGACCTGACATTGAAACTTCTGGTGCACTGTATCCTTCATCGTTTTGGTTCAGTAGCTGCACAATGTATCAGAACGATAAGTATTAGAGATACAAGGAAGAGAGAGAGGCTGGAGGCAATATGACACTGTTGAAGGTTTCTGTACATACCTCATTCGCAGTAGGGAGGAAGCTAGCGAGACCAGAGTCTGAGAGGTGCGGATTCAGATCCGAGTCAAGTAAAATATTTGCTGATTTAATGTTCTTATGGACTATAGATGGTGAACAAACTTCATGCAAGTACCTGCAACGACAAACAAACACTTTTTCCATGAGCCTTTTGCCGTTTAATGAGCAAACGATGTGTGGTTGGAGATGTTTAAAAGACGTACTCCAATGCGCGTGCAGTGCCAAGAGCGATCTTCACTCGAGGATTCCATATCAAAGGTTTGCTTTCCTCTTCCGAAAGATGTAAAAAGTCGTGCAACGAGCCGTTTCTATGGAACTCGTAGATCACCAAGTGTTGCCCATGTTCAGAACAGTAACCATCAAGCTTTGTTACATTTTCATGATCCAAATGCGCAATTTTAGACACAATCTCCGTAAAATCATCAGCCGTGTCAGTGGGAAGCGCAGAAGAGTCTATTTTCTTCACAGCAAGTACCTATCAGATCAACACAATAGATTCTCAGCAAACAGAATCTTATGAAAGCTCTGTACAACTTAGTACCTTTCCATCATCAAACTGAGCTCTGTACACTCTTCCAAAAGTCCCTTCGCCAAGAAGATTATCGACGCTGAAACTATTGGTAGCTATTTGAAGATCTGCAACCGTATACACATTCACATTTGAAGGGACCACGACTGTATGTTTCTTTGCAACAATAGGCTTTCTAGGTGTTGAAGAATCATCTTCATCAAAAGACTTATGTCGCTCAGATGGTGGAGGGCGTAGATTCATTGACAATGAAGTATCCATCTTCTTCGTCTCAACTACTGGTGGTGGTGTCTGCATATACTTATTCTCTGTAACCAACATGAATACATAAGTTAGAACGTGTATACATTACAACAGATTCGTTTTTAACGTGTTGTTACCTTGATGAATGTCATTTGAAGCGAGTGAGAAGGGTTGGTTAACGTTATCAGCGTTTTCAATGTCAGTGGATGACGAAGTCCGCTTTGATCTTTTTCTCTTGATCAAGAAGAAAGCTATGACTGCTGTTACAACTAACAATGAGATCACTATTCCTGCTATTCCACCAGCTCCAAGCCCTGAGCTCTTGGAGTCATTGCTGGAATCACCATTGGATGGGGATGATCCTCTGTTACCGGATTTCGGGGTAGTAGGTGATCTATGGATCGGAGGTGTGCCAGGAGGTGGTGGAGGTGCAGGCCCGGTATTGAATGAGTTACCATCTTTTCTGTTTCCAAAGATCATTTACTGAGACTTAAGAAAAAAAGAAGTTTCAAGAAAATCTGATGAAAAGACTTACTGCAAGTTAATGCCTCTCAAAGAATCAGGGATCCAGCCTGTGAAACGATTGTTTGCAATGTTCCTGAGGCAAGCATTTTCAGAAAGAACAAAACATCAAGTGATGTTTATATATGATAAAAAAAAACGGATAAAGCTTAAGTTACTCACAAAGTTTCGAGGGGAAGGGTGGCTAGAACATCAATGGTGCCTGAGAACTGATTGTTCTGAAGATAACTGTGTGAAGTTCATTCAATAAACATAAACGTTGTTAGTATTAACTGGTTCGCTTAAGTATGTTCTTTTCAAACTCATGGAGGCTGCTTACATTGTCTTTGCACTTGTAAGAGAGCTCATTGTGTTCGGAAGAGAACCTGTGATAGTATTGGAAGAGAGGTCTCTGAAAATAGATACACATGAATTCGTCAAAAACATTTGGTCATTAACTGACACAGTGATTTGAAAACAATGAATAATGAAGATCTTACAAGATAGAGAGAGAGGTGAGTTTGGTGAAGTCAATAGCTAGTTGCTTAAGCTGGTTGTGAGCAAGATTGCTGTGCAAAACCAATGCAACATTAGATAAAGAAGACAAAATAATAAAACTACACTAAGAACTTACAGGTACTTGAGAGGTGTCATTAGGGAAATGGAATACTGAGCAGATCCGGTGAACTGGTTATTAGCAAGATTCCTGAACAAATACAGAAACTTTATCAACATATATAGAAACACACAGATAGAAAACTTGTGGAACATATAAGAGAGAATCATCAAACATACAATCTCTCCAGATTTGGAGGAAGCTGATACGGCAAATCCCCTCCAAGATTATTGCTGCTTAAATCACTGCAGCAATCCTTGAGATTATAAGCTATGCAAATCATTAAAAAGTAGAAACTTTGGAGCATTGGTAGTATCATATAAGATGAAGTCTTACAACTCAGTAACAGAAGTCAATTTATCAAGCATGAATCCTAGCGATCCAGAGAGTCCAAGACCTGGTAACTTTCTGCAAAGTAGATAAAAAAACAAACAAATGACATTAAGCATAGTTGTTTACAAGATAGAACACACAAGTGATTCGAAATTAATGATGATTTAATTAATTACATTAGAGTAACTCGTGAGCCAGAACACGTGATGCCTTTCCAGTTTTGTCCACAAGGATCACCTCCTGATCCTGTCCACTGTGATAGCTGTCCTGGTGAATTCATGGAGCTGAACATGTTGTTTAACGCCGAAGCTGCACATATTTTGTGAATCAGAGGACCATGAGTTAACCATTAACAGAATCTTAATTTGTTGGTTCTGTGAAGCAGATCCAATATCAGAGATCATCATTGGGGGTTTATGAACAGAAAGTTTTGAGCTTTGGGGATGAAAGAAACAAAAGTTCATAAGAGAAACATAAACCCAGGATCACCGATCAAACTTACACAAATAAACGATAAAAAAACATTAAAAAATCGAGACTTTTAGGGAGAAACAGAGAGAAAACAGAGTGTGAGATTTGAAGGAGGAGCAGAGAAGAGTAAACTCACTGTCAGATGCATCAGTGGCTGCAAGGATGAAACTTGGCTTCAACCCTACAATGCAGAGTATAAACAGAGCCAAACCCACCCGGTGATTCTCACTCATCTTCTTCCTCCTCTTCCTCTTCTCTCTCTCTCTAGAACCCAGATGAGACAGAAGACAACCCAAATGACAAAATCCCAAAAAAAGAAGAAGAAAAACTTGAATTTGTAAATTTTCAGGCTTTTGTGTTCTGCGATTTTATTTTATTATTATTATTTTCTTCAGCTTAGATTTTATACTGTTTCAGCCATAAGACGAGTTAATCGAGTAAAAGCTGGCGAGCACGATTTGCTATAAAGAGCCATTGAAATAAGCTTCGGCGCTTTGCTTAGCTTATCAATGTTTTTATTATTCCTAATTTTAATTTATTATTGATTAATTAAACACTTACGAGATGCTAATTTTACTTTGAAGTATGTTCATGAATGAGGTTTATTTAAAAACAATTGATTTTGGGTTGGTGTATTCATGGTTTATGGTCTGACGCATGTCCTTTTTTGGGGTTTTATGCAGTCCTCTCATTCCCACAAATAAAATATAATAGTATAAATAACATATAATATAAAATAATAACTACCTGTAGTTTTCATAAGCCCTACGCGCTTTTAAAGGTCGTCTTTTCTATTCCGTATTTTGATTATTTTTTTTAAGCTTCTAACATTTTTTTTTTTCTGTGAATAAAACGAAGCTTTCATACAGTATTGATTACTTTGAAGATTGGTCATGATTGGGTCTTTACATCATTGCTTTGAAGATTTAATTACTTTCCCTTCACATCTAAGTGGAATTTAAAAAAGAAATAGTGTTAAAAAGTTAATATTTTTTACCAAAGTAATGACTAATGAGTTTGTTGTGAAAAAGGTAACTGTTGAGTAAACATGTGGGTGATTGGTGAATAAGTATTCATTCCGTTTTATATTATCTGTTGTTCTAGGTTTATGCACACATATTAATAAAACATATAATTTTATATTATTTCCAAAATAAAAACATAATTATCTATACATATAATCATATTTCAACTGATATAAAAATAAATTAGAAAATATTATTAATAAATTTTGCATTGAAACTTTAAAACGATATTTATTTTGAAACAAAATTTTTTTCTTACAACGACAAATAATATAAAACGGAAGGTGTATAAGTTAAAACGCGTATTCGTATCGCAATTATGGGTATGCAATGTGTTTTAATAAATTCATCGCAAAAAAAAATCACGAGATTCTTGTTTGAATGTATGAGAAAAGAGAATAATTATTTACTACTCCACTAATTATAAAGTTTAACATCAGTAGTTAAGTGCCAATCATTTCGGTAACTTTGAAATTAATGTGAAACAAAAAGTTGCATCAGGATCATGTAGTTTAGATTATCCCATTGAAAATGAAATAATTGTTTGGTACTAATAACGTGTTACCGGTCACGCTACGTGGTTTGCCTCTCATTAACTTAGTAAGAGCAAGATTAACCCTAAGAGCCCATTAGGGGCTCTTAGGTTTTTTTTTTTTTTTGTTTTGTTGGATTTTTAAAAAAAAAAAAAAAAAAAAAAAAATTAGACCAATCATAGGCCGCCACGTGTCGTGGGGCCCATGAACAGTCTAAGAACCAAGCTCTTGCAGAAGAGTTTTAAGGGGTGGGTTTTTATTTTTTGGTGGGCCCCACCCCTTAAGAACCCACCTAAGAGCCACCATTAAAGGTGCTCTAATGTCTTCGTTGAAAATGTCTCTGTGCACAACGTTCGTTTTCTTGATTTTTCTCAATTTAATTAACACTAATTTGCTCCTAATATTTGACCGGCCAACAATATACGTGTTTGGGATATTAACTTTTAAATGCACCGACGAGCCAATACATACTCGAATCGTATTACGATATATGTTATATCGTATATTCTATGCACTCGATAATATTAACTTTCTTATTGTTTAGCTAGAGATAAGTATAGTTTCCTATTTATCGACAGAAGGGTTTATACTAAACCGTCATAGAACTTGTATATAATGCAAAGTTAGCATAACTTAATAAACAAGTCAGTTTGATATCTTATTCTACATGGTATCAGAGCTGAGATCTCTTTGATTCTCTTGCTTAAAATCGAGTTCTTGTTCAAAGTTTGAACAAATTGTCTATCGTCGGTGACGATGTCTGTCGAAAGTTCTGAAGTTAAGAACACACCCGAGAAGAGTACGAGAGATGTATCGTCTCTTCCATCCCCGTACATCTTGTATGGTTTCGATAATCCCGGAGCCATGATTACTCCAGTCATGTTGAACGGAGAGAACTACAATCAATGGGCTAACGAGATGCTTAATGCGCTTCAAGCCAAGCGCAAGGTCTGCTTCATCAACGAAACTTTGAAGAAACCTGCAGCAGACGATCCAGACTATGATAATTGGGTAGCAGTGAATTCTATGATTATCGGTTGGATACGAGCATCTATTGATCCAAAGATAAAGGCGTCTGTGACGTTTGTAAGCGAGGCGAGTTTGTTGTGGTCGGATTTGAAGCAGCGGTTCTCGGTTGGGAACAAAGTTTGTATTCATCAAATCAAAGCACAGCTGGCAGCCTGTCGACAGGAAGGTCAAAGTGTGCTTGAATACTATGGAAAGTTGTGCACTCATTGGGAAGAACTCGACGTCTATCGACCTCTGCCAATGTGTACATGTGGGGCTGCTAAAGATATCAGAAAGGAAAGAGACGATGACAAGGTCCACCAGTTCATAATGGGTCTTGATGACTCACGGTTTGGGAGTCTTTGTACGTCTCTAATCGGCATGGATCCTCTGCCATCGATCGGAGAAGTCTACTCCAAGGTAGTTCAAGAAGAACAAAGGTTGAGTACTTCACGAAACAGAGAACAGCAGCAAGAGGTGATAGGTTTCGTTGCCCGCAGTGACAATCAAAATCAAGAAACATCAATTCTCCGAAACAGAGATCGTGTGACAATTTGTTCACACTGTGGACGTCGAGGTCATGATAAGAAGGATTGCTGGCAGATCATTGGCTTTCCGGAGGGGTGGAATGAACGTACGGACCGTGGCGGTTCTGTTCGTGGCAGAGGTCGCGGTGGACGCAACACAGGCACAGTTGGACGCGGCAGAGGCCAAGTAGCAGCAGCACACGCCACCAGCTCCAACCTTTCTGCCTTTCCAGATTTTACACCGGACCAGTGGAAGGTTCTGACTCAACTGATACAAGAGAAATCAGGTTCAGACAAGTTATCTGGTAAGGACAAATATGGCGACGTTATTTTCGATACTGGGGCTTCTCACCACATGACCGGGAAGCTTTCTCTTTTGAAAAATCTTGTCTCCATACCACCTTGTTCGGTGGGTTTCGCAGATGGGAGTCGAACATTTGCCTTGAGTATGGGCGATCTTCCACTGTCAGGAAGAGTGTCGTTAACTAATGTTCTATATGTGCCATCCTTGAACTGCACTTTGATATCGGTTGCGAAGTTTTTAAAACAAACAAGCTGTCTTGCAACCTTTACTGATGCTGTTTGTNTCCCCGTACATCTTGTATGGTTCCGATAATCCCGGAGCCATGATTACTCCAGTCATGTTGAACGGAGAGAACTACAATCAATGGGCTAACGAGATGCTTAATGCGCTTCAAGCCAAGCGCAAGGTCTGCTTCATCAACGAAACTTTGAAGAAACCTGCAACAGACGATCCAGACTATGATAATTGGGTAGCAGTGAATTCTATGATTATCGGTTGGATACGAGCATCTATTGATCCAAAGATAAAGGCGTCTGTGACGTTTGTAAGCGAGGCGAGTTTGTTGTGGACGGATTTGAAGCAGCGGTTCTCGGTTGGGAACAAAGTTCGTATTCATCAAATCAAAGCACAGCTGGCAGCCTGTCGACAGGAAGGTCAAAGTGTGCTTGAATACTATGGAAAGTTGTGCACTCATTGGGAAGAACTCGACGTCTATCGACCTCTGCCAATGTGTACGTGTGGGGCTGCTAAAGATATCAGAAAGGAAAGAGACGATGACAAGGTCCACCAGTTCATAATGGGTCTTGATGACTCACGGTTTGGGAGTCTTTGTACGTCTCTAATCGGCATGGATCCCCTGCCATCGATCGGAGAAGTCTACTCCAAGGTAGTTCAAGAAGAACAAAGGTTGAGTACTTCACGAAACAGAGAACAGCAGCAAGAGGTGATAGGTTTCGTTGCTCGCAGTGACAATCAAAATCAAGAAACATCAATTCTCCGAAACAGAGATCGTGTGACAATTTGTTCACACTGTGGACGTCGAGGTCATGATAAGAAGGATTGCTGGCAGATCATTGGCTTTCCGGAGGGGTGGAATGAACGTACGGACCGTGGCGGTTCTGTTCGTGGCAGAGGTCGCGGTGGACGCAACACAGGCACAGTTGGACGCGGCAGAGGCCAAGTAGCAGCAGCACACGCCACCAGCTCCAACCTTTCTGCCTTTCCAGATTTTACACCGGACCAGTGGAAGGTTCTGACTCAACTGATACAAGAGAAATCAGGTTCAGACAAGCTATCTGGTAAGGACAAATATGGCGACGTTATTTTCGATACTGGGGCTTCTCACCACATGACCGGGAAGCTTTCTCTTTTGAAAAATCTTGTCTCCATACCACCTTGTTCGGTGGGTTTCGCAGATGGGAGTCGAACATTTGCCTTGAGTATGGGCGATCTTCCACTGTCAGGAAGAGTGTCGTTAACTAATGTTCTATATGTGCCATCCTTGAACTGCACTTTGATATCGGTTGCGAAGTTTTTAAAACAAACAAGCTGTCTTGCAACCTTTACTGATGCTGTTTGTATTTTACAGGACCGTTTCTCGAGGACTCTGATTGGAACCGGTGAAGAGCGTGGTGGGGTTTACTACTTAACAGATGTGGCTACAGCAAAGTTACACACAGTTGACGCATCTTCTGACCAATCACTGTGGCATCAGCGTTTAGGGCATCCTAGTTTTTCTGTGCTTTCGTCTTTACCTTTGAGTTTTTCTATCAATAATAAAAGCTCGCGTTCTTGTGACGTATGTTTTCGAGCTAAACAAACTCGTGAGATTTTTCCAGACAGTATTAATAAATCAGATGATTGTTTTTCTCTAATTCATGTCGATGTCTGGGGTCCATACCGTGTACCTTCTTCTTGCGGTGCAGTATATTTTCTCACGATTGTAGATGATTACTCCAGATCAGTTTGGACTTACCTAATGTTGGAGAAATCAGAAGTTAAGACCATTCTTAAAAACTTCATTGCATACGCAGAAAAACAGTTTGGCAAAGAAGTTAAGATGGTCCGAAGCGACAATGGCACATAATTTATGTGTCTCTCTCAGTATTTTCGTGAAATCGGTGTCATTCATCAGACCTCATGCGTTGGCACTCCGCAGCAGAATGGTCGTGTCGAGCGTAAGCACAGGCATATTCTTAACGTGGCACGTGCGTTACTGTTTCAGGCAAGCTTACCGATAAGCTTTTGGGGTGAAGCTATTTTAACAGCAGCGTATCTTATAAATCGGACACCTACATCACTTCACAAAGGTCGTTCACCCTATGAAGTTCTTCACGGTTCTAAACCAGATTACACACAGCTACGTGTCTTTGGTTCGGCTTGCTATACTCATCGAGTCACAAGAAGCAAAGACAAGTTTGGTGAGCGAAGTCGTCTTTGTGTGTTCGTTGGATATCCTTTTGGGAAAAAGGGATACAAAGTTTATGATATGGAACGAGGGGAGTTCGTTACTTCTCGTGATGTTGTGTTTCGAGAGGATGTGTTTCCATATGCTACAAAATCTGTACCGGCTACCACAACAATCCCGGTGGTAGCAAGCGATGATGAGGACTGGAGTTTTACTGTTTCTCCAGTTCTGGTGGACTTGATCGATAGGGGGAGCTTGGCTGCTGTTACCCCTACAACTGATTCACCCGTTAACACAGCCAGTGGCAGTGAGAATTTATCACCTTTAGCCGACGAGAGTGATGATATTGATGAAGAAGTCACAACAGGAGCAGCTGATTTAACAGATGATACGAGTGGTTCAGAAACAGTAAACGAAGCTCTTGGTCGTGGTAAAAGACACACGGTTCCCTCTGTTAAGCTCAAAGACTATGTCACCTACAATGCAGAAGCACACGCCTTAAGTACCCACCACGCTCACACCATCTCTGTTCCTCAGTCCTCGTCTTCGGTCCAAGGTAACACACTCTACCCTTTGACAAAATTCGTGTGTGACTCTAATTTTTCTCCACAGCAGCAAGCTTTCTTAGCTGCAATTACAGCCGGCGTTGAACCCAAGCATTTTAAGGAAGCTGTTGGGATTGATGTGTGGGATAATTCTATGGTCGACGAGATTGTTGCTCTTGAAGGACAACATACGTGGGATATTTGTGATCTTCCTCTCAACAAAACTGCGCTTGGAAGCCAATGGGTCTATAAAATCAAATATAATACTGACGGTACTATTAGACGTCATAAGTCTCGCGTTGTTGTCATGGGAAATAAACAAGTAGAAGGAGAAGATTATAACGAAACCTTTGCTCCAGTGGTTAAGATGACGACCGTCCGTATGTTTCTGCGTCTAGTCGCAGCCAATCAATGGGAAGTGTTTCAGATGGATGTCAACAACGCATTTCTCCATGGTGATCTCGACGAGGAAGTATATATGAAACTCCCACCTGGGTTTCGCCACTCTCATCCAAATAAAGTTTGTCGACTCCGGAAAAGTTTGTATGGGCTCAAGCAAGCTCCACGATGTTGGTTTAAAAAGCTCTCTGACGCCCTGCTCAAGTTCGGTTTCTGTCAGTCCTACGATGACTACTCATTATTCTCATACACTCGTAAAGGCATTCAGCTCCATGTGCTGATTTATGTTGATGATCTGCTCATCAGTGGTAATGATAGACACATGGTACAAAGGTTCAAAGACTACTTGGGAAAATGTTTTTCTATGAAGGATCTTGGCAAACTCAAGTATTTTCTAGGCATTGAGGTCAGTCGAGGGCCAGAAGGAATATTTCTCTCTCAAAGAAAGTATGCCCTAGACATTATAGCTGAAACAGGAAATCTCGGTTGCAGACCGGCTGCTACTCCGCTCGAACAAAACCATCAACTTGGCAAAGTCGAGAGTCCAGTGCTTGGAGACCCCCACAAGTATCGGAGGCTCGTAGGTCGTCTGCTCTATCTTGTTCACACCAGACCTGAGTTAAGTTATTCGGTTCATGTTTTGTCACAGTATATGCAGACTCCGAAAGAAGCTCACTGGGATGCAGCTCAACGAGTTGTGCGGTTTTTAAAAGGCTCACCTGGACAAGGCATTATGTTAAGTTCGTCTACTGACTTGTCTTTAACAATTTACTGCGATTCTGATTGGTCTTCCTGTCCCTCCACTCGCCGGTCACTCAGTGCGTTTGTAGCCATGCTTGGAGACTCGCCTATCAGTTGGAAAACGAAGAAGCAGGACACAGTATCTCACTCTTCCGCAGAAGCCGAGTATCGAGCTATGTCTGATGCTCTTAAAGAGGTTAAATGGTTGCGTAAGTTGTTACATGGATTCGATATCAAACAAGTCTCTACCCGCTTCTTCTGTGACAGCAAAGCAGCAATTTACATCGCCACTAACCCTGTCTTCCATGAACGTACCAAACATGTTGAAAATGACTGTCATGCGGTTCGTGATGCTGTTCGAGATGGTCTCATTATTCTTCATCACATACGAACAAATGAGCAGGTTGCGGACATTCTGACAAAGGCATTGGGACGAGCTCAGTTCACTACTCTACTGTCCAAGTTGGGCGTTTGTGATCTTCACGCTCCAACGTGAGGGGGAGTATTACGATATATGTTATATCGTATATTCTATGCACTCGATAATATTAACTTTCCTATTGTTTAGCTAGAGATAAGTATAGTTTCCTATTTATCGACAGAAGGGTTTATACTAAACCGTCATAGAACTTGTATATAATGCAAAGTTAGCATAACTTAATAAACAAGTCAGTTTGATATCTTATTCTACAAATCGGTTCGTATTTTAGCCTTCTGGAGTAATAGAAGTGCACAACTATATATACATATATCGATTTTATTTGCAGAAAACCATGGGCGATATGCCGATATCTTGAAAGGAATTTTATCATATTAACTAGTAGATTATAATTAGGTATTTACAGAGCTAGCATTTTCAACGCAATCTCTATTTTTACCTTTGTAGCATTTTCAACGCATCTCTATTTTTACCTTTGTAAAAGTATTTAAATACAAAATCACTTAAATTCATCTCTATTTCTACTTTTAAATATTGTATTTTTTCTATTTATAGAAGAAGAAATAACATTCATGTATATTTTATTATATTTTTATTCTATATTTTACTCTATGTTTAGAAATCTCTATTTCAGAAAAATACATTAGAGCAAAACTTATATCTATTAGAGCATTTTATATCTATTAGAGCATTTATTTCTATCTATCTCTATTTTTATTTCTATAATAGCATTTAGATACAAAAATCACTTTAATCCATTTTTATTTTTGTCTCTAAAATAGAGATTGTTATTTTTTCTCTATCTATAGAGAAAGAAATAACATTGCTCTATATTTTACTATATATTTTAAGATCTATATTCTAAAGAAATACATTAGAATAAAATTCATTTTCTATTATTAAATTCTTCTATTTTAGAAATAAAATAGAAGAATATATTAGAGATGATTTTATAAAATTCTTCTATTTTAAAAGTAAAAATAAACAAATACATTGGAGATGGTATTAAAGATTGATTCGAAGGACCTCTGGTTTTCTATTTTTTGCTTTCTACAAAGGGAAGAAAAATCAGTAGGTTTTTAAAATGTCTATAAAGCATGATTTGGAAAAGATTTATGATTTAAAAAGAAATTAGACCGTAGAAAGACTCTACATCACTTTTAAAGCATTTACCAGTCACACCCTTAAATTCTTGTAAATATATAATGTTTTATATTCTTACATAATAAAGTTTTTTGGCTTAAATCTTACATAATTAAGTTGAACGCATGTAATTTAAACTGAAAGTGCTATACATGGTTACTGAAATAGATTTCAATAGCTTGAAGCCAACCGTGTGCCAGCAAGAAGGGACGAAATATTTAATAAGGAAAGATATGATGTATCTATCCAGCAATTTTTGTTTTATGTTTAAAGATCCAGTCATTGAAACCTAAAATTAACTATATATTTTTTAAAACAGATGTCAAGAAAATATTAGTTAACAAGAAACACAATCAGGTTAGTTTCTGTGAAACATGACGTTTATCTACAAATACTCGTAGGGTGACAAAAACACTACTCTCAATATTGTTTATTAATATTGTTTTTGTTTTTGTTCGTAGGATTGTATGGTGGAGTAGGTATTAGGTATATTCTTATTTCTAAGGACACTTGATGCAGACTATTAAGTTTGATAAATACAAAGTTTATAGACAAAAATAAACAAGAGAAGATATGCACAAAACGAGTTGCGTTTAGTAGCTCTTAACAAGACATCTTTCAGAAAAAACCAATGAAGCCGTTAAACTACTTGGCCATCACACGATATCTGATTAGTCTACACGTAATGGCTGCCGTTTATATGCTTGCCGACAAACTACGCGTCGTTTTTGTTTCTGATCTCAAAAGCTAGGCAACTTAATTACGTTATTTTGGTAGGTCCATACGCAAGGATGGAGGAGAGCTATTTGCTTCCATATTAAAACGGTCGGTGCGTGCATGTTAGTGTGTATTGTGTACGTTTTTCTATTTATCTATTTTCCAATATACGTGGGTCATAACAATTACCTACGACAACAAAACGAACAACAATCAGTATTAACATCAGTGTTTGCGGTAACCAAACAAACAATAATTAACACAGTTACAAACGTTGACGCTGATGCCGATATTTGCGGCAACTAAATGAACATCACTATAGTATTAACGAAGGTGTGTATATATGCTTCTATAGTTTACTTTAAAAGACATTTTTCCGAAATTTAAAGTAACATGTCAATTAATATATAGATTCACTCCACTACAAGATCCTTTATATAGACTGGCTCTTGTAAATTATTCCTAAGTTCGTAACGTTCACAAAACTTGGTCGTCAGTACTATTTTTACGTATTTTATGCTCTTTATCGTTTTATTCCCTCGGAGTCTAGGACAAATGTATAGTATATGTCTTTTGTGTTATGTACAGACCGAATGATATACTTATTTTTTAATTTAAATAAATAAACTACTGAAAGTTATATTCCAACACTAGTTTCTACGAATATCAAATAAGCCACTTGTTACCAAGTAGTCCACCAAAAATTCTCATAGCAAGGAACAAAGAAAAGTAATATTTTCATATAAGAAAAAGCAATTTGTAACCTATAAAGTATAAATACATATAAATCATATTCATATATATATACGCATTTCGTCAAATGTAGCTCATTATGTAGTTTACAAATTTAAAGTACCATATTCTGCAAAATATATCAGAACTAAGATTCTAAAATCAAATACCTAAACGTAACAGGTACATAGTGGGTTGTTTTTTTATGTACGCGTCTAGTCGTCTGAGAGAAGACAAAAACACATAAGAGAAAATGCTTTGCTTGTTAGAGAGTTTACATTTTGGGATGAGATGATATTGATAACTGATAATAGACAGAACCGACGTCTTGCGTGCATGTCAAGAGAAGACAATTTTATTTGTCCCAAAAAGTTACAAGACTTGCATTAAATGATAAAAATCTTTTTTTTTTTTTTTTTTATCATAAAGTGATAAAAATCTTTCTTTTAAATTTATCTATAGCTAGAGCCAAGAGAGAGTCGTTTTTAACGAACTTATCCTTAGAACTGTGTTTTATCCGAAGTTAAGAACTCTAGACCAGAGATAATAATGTTCTTACACCTTAGACGTTGAAGTGATTTTATAGCTTTAAAGTCCAACGATCATATCTACTTGCTAGACCAGTATAATCCTATAATAATTAGTACACCAAGCAGATTCCCAATAATCCTATGTTCTTAATTATAGGGATTAGTTACACGTAACACATGGGACTCGATATTTACTCTAGTCTATTCTTAGCTTAGAAATCTTGTTTTGAAGGTAAGATGTAAAGAGATCAATGAACATTTGTCAAAATATGGTAAGAGGAGAGAGGACACGTTAACTCCGCGACATGGTGTTGGATTGTTGGCCCGTTGAGGACAGGGGCTCATTTTCTAAACACGTGTACACGTAGCCACGTACAAGTTGTTGGGCCATTGTGATCAAGGCCCACTTTCTGAACAACCTACACACGTGCTTGTTTATCAGAAATTTTCATTTTGTCCTTTTCATTTTCTTTCATTAGTCCATTTTTACATCGATTAAGTTGACGAAAAAAATCAATGAATAAAAAGGAAGCAGATGTATTTATAATAATACGTAATTACAGGTAATAATTTTGCTCATGTTATTTCCACATAAGTATAGTTTATCCAATAAGTGTTCTTTATACTAAACGTGAAGAAAGCAAACTGCTATTATGATAGCATGACGAGACTTCTTATAGTTTGTTGGAAAGAACACAAACAAATCCAACATTAAAACTTGAAATTATATATAGCAATTAGTGATTTAGTGTAGCAAAGAAGCAGAGTGGTATCTAGTAGAAGAGAACTGCAGCGGAGAAACTGCCTGGATTAAGCCTTAAGAAATGGTTGGGACTTGGGAGGAATAGTCCTGGTTAGCACATGTTAGTTCTGACTCAGAAGATGACTTGCACAGTCCTTAACTCCTAGTTAACAAAAAAAAAAAAAAAAACTATACATTTCAGGTTTGGAACTAAGATTTATTACGCATTGTAACACATTAAAAGAAAACGTTCCTTAATAGAGACTTCAACTGAAAGTTGAAATGGTACGTGAACAACAAGCTTCTCTTTTTGGTCATGTGACTCTTTAAGTGCTTTAAGTAGTGCAATCTTTATTTCGGTCACGAATTAAACTTACCAAAACTAGTTTTTTTGGGTTGATGTTCATTTTCTCTTTGGTAAAAATTGATTTTATGTCTTTTTTTATTTATTTGCTAAGTATGTCTTTTGTGACGTTCTCCTATTTAAAAATGAAATTAGAGTTTGATCTGTGCCATCACCCATATGTTATTTTTGTAAATGAAATTAGAGGTCAATGTTCATTTCGATTTTTTAAATAAATGTCTGTTACAGATGTTACAAATGGCTGTTATAATATACAACAAAATAAAAGAAAAAAGAAAAAAAAATGACGAAATTAATCTTAAAAAAAACTTTAGCCTAGACAAGCAACATTTGCCACTGTGACAAATAAAAGCATAAACACAAACATACATATATACATATATGTGCATGCAAATACATTTATATAGAGTAACAAGCTACCCTTCATCTGATCGATTCAACGGAAGAGAGTAAACGAGAGACATGCACCAAGACAACGAACTGGGTCCGGATTCGAATCCGGGTCACAGGTCAAACTACTTGATTGTTCGGCCTCACCGAGGTGGGTACAGAGACTTGTTTCAATACGGTGTGAGAGGAGACGAAACAAGCAAGAGAAAGTTCCTTGAACAACCTGATGAATACTCCAACGGGAGAAGCACATCGGTGATCAATGCGGAAGCCGATGATCACCGATGGGTCATCGTCGTCTCGATCCTTGTCCGTAAGATCATCGGACTTCTCCGAACACCTATGGAATATACAGGTTTGGTCGTTGACTTTGTGCTCAATCTCTTGTCGGCGAATGGTGGGTTTTTCGGTTTGGTTCTTGGGTTGATCAAAGGTACAAACTTTGAGTTAGAAACTGAATTAATT
>MU107104.1:48500-67555 GCA_012274485.2 Sinapis alba | reverse complement strand
TTAATTGCAGAGGTGGTCGCCGGTGTTAATACTTGCTCATTAGTCTTTTCTTTTGGGATCTTGCATTTTATAGATGGCAATAGCAATTGAAATGTTGGGCTTGATTTAAAAACTGCCTCAACTGTAGTATAAAAGTTGTATGATTACATTCTTGTTTTACCACTCTCTTATATTTGATGTATCTATAAAGGCAAACAAAATTGTGACTCCTCCTTTACTATCTTAATTTCTTATTACATAGTGGATAAGAGAATCTTGAAACCCACCAATTCAATGTGGTGTCTTAGAGCATCCCAATGAAAGTATTTATCCATTGAATTCCTAATATATATATATTTGTGTGTATATATTAATATTAGTATTTTATTCTAGGATTATTAATTTTACAAAAAATTCAATCCAATTTTTTTTTTTTAAATTATTCATTTTGAACCTAATAGACTGACCCGCATGGATTTACTTTTGAGCTCATTCCCAACATCCTTAGTAACATATATAACTCACTTGTTCAAATATACTTTGTGGTTTAATTTACAATTTCAACATAATGAAATATTGTACTTATAAGTATAGTAAAATGAGAAATATACTAACTTCTTATTCATTATGTTTTGTTGTACTATTCTTCCTTCTTAGCAAAATATGTTTAAAAAGCCTCCATGTAACACCATCCAACTATCGGCATCACAAAATGATTGAAATTTTTAGCCAAAAATACTGACCAAAAATAATTTTATTAAATTGACAATAGAACATATGAAACATTGGAAGAAATGAAATAATTTATTAAAATATAAAAAAATACAACTAATTAGATGATTTTTCGCGATATCGCGAGCAACTATTATTTGCGGTAAGCAAACTTTGTATATATTTAAAATTTATAATAATTTGACAAATTAAATTTATTGATAAAAATAGATAGTATAAACCAATATATTCAATAAAATATTATTTTAAATACTGTCTCAAACAGAATATTTAATATAATAAAATACATAATTTATTTTAAAGATATATTCTTAGAATTATGTTTTATCTTACTTTTCCTTATTTAATTATTTATGCATGTACTAAGGACACAATGAAGGTGATTGATTGAGCTGTAACTGTAGAAAATTTATTTAGAATTTAGTCTGTATGATTTTTTTTTGATTTAGCTGTAAGTGATGTAGGTTTAAAATTTATTGCTACAATAATATATTCTTACAACTAAATAAATGGGGCTTTATAAAATAAGATTTCTACAGCCATTTTTAATTTTTTGATTGTAGCTTTAAAAACCAATATAAAGCATTATTTGTGTTTGAAAGTTGTATATAAAAATTAAAGTCAAAGTCAGCTCATACATCCTAACCAATCACCCCAAATCCTTGCTATACTTATAATATACTCCCTTTGTTTCAATATAAGTGGGTTTTAAGGATTTTGCACATAAATTAAGAAAATATAAACTTTTGTACAATTTATCTTGATTGCATAAAAAATCATTAAATAAAACTAATTCAACCAATAAAAAAAAGACATAGTTTTTTTTTGTAATTGGTCACAAAATTCAAATAATATTAAATTCTACCTAGAAAAATGAAAACATCAAATATTTTGAAACAAAAAAAAATTCTTTAAACACCACTTATTATGGTACAGAGGGAGTATGAAATTAACATAATGGCACGTACAAATGGAACTTAGTTCTATTAGTATTATTAATTTAAAAAATATGACAATTTTAAATTTTGATCAATACAATGTCATTTAATTCATTATATATTTTTAGTTTCTTTGAAAAATATTGAAGCATAATAATTAAATTACGAACATTATACAAATGTTACATATAATAGAGTTTCCACTAATTAAAACCTCTTATAAATTGATTGATATAAATTATATTACATATCTTATAAAAGCTATGATTTTAAAGATTGGATTGAGCAAAATATTTAGATTTCTATCCTAATTCTTATTTCATTTTATTTAATTGAGTTTAAAATATGATAAATTTAAATTGATGACCCCTAAATTAAAATCATAAAATATGATAATAAACAAAACTATCTAAATTTAAGGAGAATATTTAGATTTCAATCATAATTATTATTTTTACTTATTTAATTAACTTCAAATAATATAATTAAGTTGATGACTCCTCTCTCAAAATCATAGAAACATGACAAATAAACAAAATTATCTAAATTTATAGAGAATATTTAGATTTCTATCCTAATTATTATTTATTCTTATTTAATTAAGTTTAAATAATATGATAAATTTAAATTGATAATTTTTAGTTAAAATCATAAGAACATGACAAATAAGAAAAATTACCTACAATTATGGAAAATATGAAAAATAAGCAAAATCGTAGATTGTGATGTAAAAAAAAAAGAATTCTCAGAATAACAAAATGTTTACTTATTTTTATCGGTAGTAAGCCTAAATATATAAAGTTTTGATTATTTAAATATTTCAACTATTTTTTTAAAAAAAATTAGTAATATTTTCAAGTTGAAATTTTCACTGATCTAGGATGTACAAAAATACATATCTCTAGGATATTTTAAACCTATAACTAAAATGGGTGAGATCTATAATCAACAAAGTAAATTCTAAAGTGAATTAAATTGATTTTTATAATTAGTAATAGTTATAAATAAGGTAAATCTAAGGATGATTAATTTTAAACTTTTATGATTGAAATCATTTTTCAAATAATAGTATTGATTGATAAATAAATATAACATAATTATAATAAATTAAATACACAGAATTTCTAGACATATTAAAAGGAAAATTAAAAATTATTATATATTTTTAAATGAACTAGAGATTCTAGATTTACTTTTAAAAATATTTTCTTAGAGAAACAAAAGTGTGTTTTTTGTAAGATCTCTTTCTTCTTTTGAATATATGTTTACCTGCTACCTACCGGAAGCATTTTCCATTAAAACACAACGCTATTATGAATAATTATGCTGGTGTATATATATAAAGAGATAGGGAGATAAGAATCTGTCCTAAACCTAACATCACCAGTCGAGCAGATCAACATCGATCGATCAGTCATGTCTTCTCGTATAAATATTGGAAATAGCCAGGAGTTCGTCCTTGGGCAGATGAAATACTGGGATCAAGTGAAGGAATCAGGGGTAAAATCTCTTCTTCTTCTTTTGACATTAATTAGGACATGTATTATCAGCAGTGACATGGTTGTTGTTCTGAATCGATATTTGTTGTGTCAGAAAAAAATATATTTATATGTGTGTGTTTTCTTTTTGTTGACGGATTTTTACAATTGCGATTGAGGGCATGATTATTCCTAGAACTCTAAATTGGAGTTTTTTTTTTTTTTTTATTTTGGCATGATTATCCCTAGAACTCTAAAATGGAGTTCTTAATTTTTTTTTTCAATTTTGAAAAAAAAAATTATCGCGGACCGATACATGTCAGTGGGGCCCGCGAACAGTGCAAGTGCAAGAGACCCCATGGGTTAAAGATGGTCTGAGAGTTTGAATCTTTTTCGTTTTTTTTAGGGTTTTGATGTCGAACATATCTCAGCACCGCAAGGTACCTGCGGACTTATGCCTTACGATTGTGAAAACGAGAGGATTAGGTATCCTGATCGTGTGTTGGTCAATCTTTACGCTAGACTCGGTCTCCATCGTTACAACCTCTCTAATGTAAATATTTTTTTATTTATTTAAACTAGTCTCAGTTTCGTTTAAAACATTTTGATCAGTTTATTTATTTATTTATTTCTTGATTATGATTGATGTATTTTTGTATGTCAGGGAACAAATTTAGAGTTGCACCACCTGAAGAAATTCAACAAGACTATGAATTATATCTCCTCGTACCGCATCACTTTGGTCGTTTATGATCCAGCGACCACTTCGCTCGTAACCTTTCTGGTTGGAGTCTCTGAGCAAGCATATGGTCGTTTGAATTTGATGGTCTTTGTTGCTAGACCTCAAGCTGATAGGCCTCACGTCCAACAAGTTGTTAGGCCTATTGGTAAATAAAGAACTAAATTCTTTTTATAATTATTAAAGTCCTATATATATATAAAATCTCACTTGCATATTATTATTATTTAATATTGCAAAGGTTTCACCAATGATCCCTTCAAACCGGATGCATGTGATGCTAATGGATTCCCTTTCTGGCCGACAGATTTTGATGATACAAAACGATTCCACCTGGTGAGATTATCAGTACTACTGATTTATTGTACTTTTGTAACTCATTGATACTCCCTCCGTTTCAATTTAATTGTCGTTGTAGGAAAAAAATTTTGTTTCAAAATAAGTGTTGTTTTAAAGTTTCAATGCAAAATTTATTAATAAGATTTTTCAATTTATTTTTTTATTGGTTGAAATATGGTTAGTTGTATAGGTAATTGTGTTTTTATTTTAGAAATATACAAAAATATATGTTTTCTTAATATATTTACATAAACCTAGAACTACAAGTAAAATAAAACAGAGGGAATATGATTTTTATTGCTTTTTTGCAGCTGAAGGAATCCGAGTTGCAAGGCAACAACTGGATTCCTCTATACTTGGAACTTGCTCTTTGTTCAAATGATAGGAACATTCCCGAAGTAATATTTCTTCTTTTCTTCCATATATATATGGTAGACCCAACAAATGAATGAATGTTAGCTAATGTTTTTTTTTTCTTTTTTGGCAGAGCCATGTATCCCAGCTAAAGATTGTGAGAGTTGCAATGGAAACTTTTGAGGATGTGGACGTCATAAATGCCAATTTCTACATAACTTTTAAAGGCTTGCCCGTGGCTCGGGTTGGTGAGGATGGTGAGCATGTTGAGCGCAAAGTCATAATTAGAAGGTATGTGGATTTCTCTACCGGATACTTGATTCTCATGGGTGGGTTTGGGTTCTCGGTTGGAGAAGACACTAGTGAGCGCAATATGACTCGCAGTCGGACCCTTGAAGAAGCTTATGCTGCTTTCGACGCTGAGCAGAGGTTGCGCCCCACCACTCTCCCATGTCCAGTTATCCACATTTCTGATTATTGGAAAAATTTAGATAAAAATTTAGGTGCTCAATAGATGAATGGATAAGATAATAATAATAATAATAATAATAATAATAATAATAGAGTACTTGATAACAAATAATAATTTAAACTCTTGTTGTATCTTGTTCAAGTATGAGTTTGGAACTCCTCATGTCTTAGTTTTCTCATTCTGTTTTAGCAAATGTCGTTAGCCAGACTCTGAAGCATTTGCATAAATAAATCGATAAATATAAAATACTGATACAAAGACAGTACATAGTATTAAATGTTCAACTAACTTTTGACCCGTTCTTAAAAAAGTGGGTATATTTTTTATCTTACAATTTTTTAGAAATTTAATTTTATATTTGTGTGTCTTTTAGTCATATTTGTATTTTTTTAACTTAAATAATTAATAAGAAATTTTAATAATTATATTTAAATAGTTGGATCATACCTATATCAATATGTCATGTTCCTGTTTTAATAAAATAGATGTCAACAATGGATTATATCTTGTGTGGGTGTTTTTATAACATCTTCTGCTTTTCCTTTCTTCATTCAATAGCAATTAAGTGGATAGTAATTAACAGATAAAGTCATCAAGTTAATTATAGGTCTTAGATGGTCTTGTTGTCCAGTGTCCACATGAAAATATTATTTACTCAATGCAAATTAGCTTCTCCACGTTGGGCATTAGAACCATATACATCCCCCACAGGGCGACTGTCATGCGAGTAAGAAACATAAATGCGACTAGAAGTGTCAAGTGTGAGAACATCAATGTACTCGGAGACAAAGTGGACACATTGTCTCAGTCGAAAGACCAATGAGAGAGAGCGTGAAAATGTTATCCTAAACCGTAGCTTTATTAGAATAGGAAACATCATTATCGAAATAAGATGTTATACAATTTTATTAGTATCAAAATAAATGTTCAATATTCTCTCTAAGTCGGATCATGAAGATTTTGATAGCTCACTTTCAGTATTATTAAAATAAGCAGCAAAGAACGTGGGTTGGAGATAGCTAAAAGATCAAATGTTGATATGAAAGTTGTTAGGCTATGATTATTGCAGGGTTTTTAGGACGGGGTTCTTAACGTAATATAAGAATTCTCTCTTAATTTAACTAAAAAAAGTTAAGAGACGGTTCTTAAGATTAAGAGACGGTTCTTATATTACGCTAAAAATCCTACCATAAGAACTCCGTAATAATCATGTCCTTACAAGAGTAAAGCCTATGCTTGGAAGGAGTTTGAGGGGGTAGGGTATGTAGGGAACTACTTTATAAATCAAGAGAAAGCGGCCTCGAACCAACTCTTTTCAGTTGATAAAGGAAACAAAAAGAGGTTGTTTGTCTTGCAAAAATTGATCATGCTAGTTCGGTCATTAACATTTTTATGGATTTTAAAACTCAAAACTTTTTTTCTTTTTTGTAAATTGTAAATTATATCAAAATATACAACCTTATGATAACTACATATAGTACATGTTGTATTATCTCTATATTATTATTTGCAGTGTCATTTAATAAAATGAACTTGCTTGTGTAAAGCCATTGTAAAGCTAATGACCCACTAGAACACGATGATCTTCGTAATGAGGCCCGGCCCAAATATCTATGGACTATGGAGTCGGTCAAATGAAAGACTAATATACTCGACATTGCATGATTCGTTTAAGTTGGTTACATGTGATGTGATGCTTGGTGATACGTTTAGGTACATATGTTTAATTCATTTCGTTTAGTCTTTGTAATAATTTGTTTCTTCCCGAATAGATTCTAATGCCAATTTTGGATTGCGTCTCACATTAAAATTCGCACATGTTCCTCCTTTTTGTCGTGTCTATAAATGAGAGGGAGGAGCATCTTTCATCTTTAAAGAGGCTAAAACATCACGTCGTTTCACGACTCCAAACGTAGATGCTCTGCTGTTTTTATTGTAGTGAAGCCTAATTTTTCAGTTAAACGTTACCCAACTCTCATCCCTTTACAGTAATATAAAAAACGAAGCCAAAAGTGAAGGATCAACCTCTGCGCCGATCAAAGTGTTCGACAGAATGCTTCTGTGTGGAGATATGGCGACGACGAAGTTTGCTTCTCCTGTTTTAATGGCGAGATCACCCGAACTGAGTAAAAGTAACAAGAGGAGATCTATAAGGATGTTCAAGTGCAGAGCCGCCGGAGCTGACGGCGGACGCGTTACCGTCGGAGACGACGTGTTTTCCGTCACGACTTCTTCTAAGTACGAAGTGGACTATCTGGGTCAAAGCACCAAAGGAGATTTGAATCTCAAGCTTGACCCTCTCCACTCATTTGGTACACTTCCTTTTCCTTTTTTTGCTAGTTTTTAGGGAATTTTCGGACAAAGCTCTTCGGTGTCTGGTCAGAGAAATTGAGTTAGGCTCTTGTTCTGTTTTTTTAGATGAATAGGAGCTAAAGGTTGAACCTTTTTCTTGTGGGTGTCTCGTTTACTCCTCCCCCTGTAGGAGCAGAAGCAAAAGATTACATTTTTATTAGAAAAATGTTAACTTTGTGTATACCCAATGTAGGAAATGGGCAGGCTACGTTGGAGGGTCCCATTGAGGAGGTAGCGAGGACAGAGGCTCAAGCAGCTGAGAATTTGATTAGAGAGTTGGGTATCCAAGTTCGTTATCTAATCCTTGAAGTTTGTGTGTTACTACTAGTTATTTGTATCTGGTTTTATAAGGACTTTCTGATGATCATTCACTGGTCTCACACATTCTTGCAGGGTCCTTTCTCTGCTCAACACTCTCCTCGGGGTATATTTTGTAGTCGTACATTGAATCTGCGGTCCATTAGTGCAATTGGATATGATATGGATTACACTCTGATGCACTACAATGTCATGGTGAGTTCTTCTTTTCTCATTCATAAGTAGGAAACACTAGTACTTGACTTGAATTTGTGGGCTTGTTCTCAGGCTTGGGAAGGAAGGGCTTATGACTATTGCATGGAAAATCTAAAGAACATGGGTTTCCCTGTTGATGGACTTTCTTTTGACCCAGAACTGGTGATGTCTTTGTTCTTGTGATAGTTTGAAAGGTTCCACATTGTTAGTGTCATCTCTAGTTTCTTTAATGCTAAGCCCAAAGGCCCCAAACTATGTCATCTCTTATTATAGGTTATCAGGGGGCTCATGATCGACAAAGAGAAAGGAAATTTAGTTAAGGCTGATAGATTTGGGTATGTGAAGAGAGCCATGCACGGTACAAAGATGTTATCAAACAAAGCTGTCAGGTATGGTTAGCCATGTGAAAAAACTAGACAGTTGCATAGTCTTTGTTCTATGTTTGAAGGATGTCTTATTCTCTTGTTACCTTTATATGGATGAAAAGTGATATCTATGGAAGGGAGTTAGTTGATCTTCGGAACCAGAGTCGATGGGAGTTTCTCAATACATTTTTTTCTGTTTCAGAGGCTCTGGCTTATGCACAGGTAAGTTACGTTTCTTCACCCATTCTTACTTCAAAACTTCCCACATGGTTTTCTACTAAGCAATTATAGTTTTCAAATGGTTTCAGATGGTTGATAGATTGGATGATGGATCCATTTCAGCAGATCTTGGCGTTCTTGATTACAAAGGACTGTACAAGGTTCTTTGCTTCACAGCAGCCAACTGTCATTGAACTGAAAGCTTTGCATATTATTTATCTCTAATCAATGTTTTCAGGCTGTTGCAAAAGCTCTCTTTAGAGCACATGTTGAAGGACAACTTAAGGTTGATAGTTTGTCCATTCTGCAATTAGTTTCTTTAAAAATTGAGTTTCCCAGGTCCCATATTAATAACAATTATCTTTGCAGAGTGAGATAATGTCCAAGCCGGAACTATTTGTCGAGCCAGACCCTGAATTACCTTTAGCTCTTCTGGATCAAAAGGAGGTAATGTTTCTGTCTTCCTAGAAAGATGTCTGATTATAATGGTTCGTTTGTTGATGTCGTACTGTTTGCTCACAGGCTGGTAAAAAGCTCTTGCTTATCACAAACTCAGATTATCACTACACAGACAAAATGATGAAGCATTCATTTAACAAGTTCCTTCCCAATGACATGGACTGGCGTGATCTTTTTGACATGGTGAGCAGACGCAAATCTATTTCTGCATTTGTTTTCCAGAGACTAGTTTGCATAAGAGTTCACTGCTTTTTAAAATTCGTGTTTCCACATAGGTTATAGTGTCTGCGAGGAAACCAGAGTTCTTCCAGATGTCACACCCTTTGTACGAGGTTGTGACTGGAGAGGGTTTAATGCGTCCATGCTTCAAGGCTGAAACAGGTGATTTCTCTTTTTTTTCTACAGAATGTTAGCTGAGTGTGAAGAAAGCTCAACTTTCATTCTTGCCTTTGATCTCCCATAGGAGGTTTGTACTCAGGAGGAAGTGCTCAGATGGTAGAGAGTTCACTCAACGTTCATGGGGATGAGATTTTGTATGTTGGTGACCACATCTACACTGATGTAAGCGTATCCAAAGTCCATCTCAGGTGGCGAACTGCACTGATTTGCCGCGAACTGGAGGAAGAGGTATGCTTAAAATATGTTCTGAACTATAATCAAACAATGACAGAGCTTGGAGGGCTGAAGTAACAGAAAGAAAAAACGGTTTTGTCTTTTGTTTATTTGCAGTATATGGCTCTAATTGGTAGTCGTGGTCACAGAGAAGAGTTAATAGAGCTTATAAATCAAAAAGAGGTTGTTGGAGATCTCTTTAACCAGCTTCGGCTTGCTCTGCAAAGAAGAAGCAAAGGCCGTCCTGCTCAGGTTTGTTTATCTTCCTTACAGATCTATAGTTCCTGTGATGGATACACAATTGGTAGTATGGTCAGATAAGGTATCTCTTTGTCTTTTCTTTCTAGACCCTAGCTGCCACCAACTTGGCTGATCAAGAATTGACAGAGACAATGCAGAAGCTTCTCATTGTAATGCAAAGACTAGATGACAAGATTGGTCTAATGCTTGAATCAGACGGCGAGCTCTTCAACAAAAGGTTTCTTACTTTTAAAAGGGACAAACTACTCTTTAGTTAGATGACTTGTGAATCTGTCTGACTCATAGTTTTTGGGGTTGTTTGACCAGGTGGGGCTTCCTTTCACGTGCGGGTTTGTGGGACAAAAGCCACTTGATGAGACAAATCGAAAAGTATGGATACCTCTTCTCTGCATTTTCTGAGCAACTTGTAGTATCTCTTACACTTCAACCACACTTACTTCCCTCACTTTTGGTTTCAGGTATGCTGACATATACACATCAAGAGTCTCCAACTTCCTCAACTACACACCCTTCATGTATTTCCGATCGCAGGAGCAGGTAACAAAGCTTTAGATCAGATTGTCAGAATAAGTAGAATAGGAATCTGAGGCCTTATGTTGAAAGTAAACTCCATTGATGTTGTTTATCTCCTCTGCAGTCATTGGCTCATGATTCTCCGCTTCCTGATGCGGCTATGGAAAACTAGCGGGTTCTTGTGGCCAAACTTGAATGTAATCTTATTATATTAAAAAAGTGTGGATAGAAGTGTAACTGTAGAAATAGCATAAATGTGTAATATTCATATTTTCTGAACTAAGTTGAAGCTGGCATTGGTTGGTACAATGCGAATTGTTTTGATTTCCTGTTTCTCTCTTGTGTGTTTCTCGGTTTCTGCTTCACAGTCTCAGACATCAGAAGACTAATAATAATAGAAAGAAAACATTTGCTGGATATATTGATTTCGTGGCTATTGATGAAGATGGAAGTTGTAAATAAGAGAGACAAAACTTATGTTTACTGTTAACTGAAACATCTTAAATCTCTTTCTATTGTGCTACTTCAGTTTTTGCCATCTCATCTCTCTGTCATGTTTTTTTTTTTTTTTTTTCTTTTCCAAATCATCTTATTGTAGGTCAAGGCAATTCGTGGAGTTAAACTGCATCGTGGCTTTCTACCACGCAGCTAAAATATGAAACAAGAAGTTGGGTAACTTGACTTGGAAGTATTAGAGCTATAGACTGAAACTGCTGAAAACAAATAAAAATTTACACATTATTTTTTACACTCAACTTGATAAGAAAGAAACTATATAAGGTTGTGGCGGAAAATTACAAAACAAATTTTTTTTTTTTTTTTTTTTGCAATTACTCTCTATCTAATTCATATGGTTCTAAATCATATACTCTTTCTTTGTTTATCCTTTCCAGCTTGAATTGATGAGGAAGAGAATTGATGCAAGTTTCTCAGTGGAGGAATAAGTGAAAGTTACTACCAATTAGACTTAGAAAATACACTCTCATAAAATGTAACTAGAAAATATTATTTCAATTTACTTTCTGAATTCTGTTTATAATTTTCCCCAAGCAAATAGTATATAAACTTATTTCATTAGTGATTATAATTCTGTGATTAGGAAAGACTTAAATATCTCAAATATCACCAACTATGGTTAATCTCTATTGATCTTAATATCTTCTTTTCTTATGATGGTACATCACAAATCCATCATTCAAAATTGTGATTACACCACTTTACAAAAACTTCATAATCTAAAAGTTACATGAGAATTATAAATGGTGACATATGGAATTAAGGGGAATAATCAATTTCTATTCATTCCTTAAAAGTTACACAATTTATAAGGAACATTTGTTACATATGATTCTTTGTCATTCTTTAAAGAGAAATTCCCTTGGATAGCCTCTTTTAGTTTGTTTGTCACAAAAATAGTTTTTAAGGAAGAAAATGACCAAAATGTTTTTTTTAGAAGCTAAAAAATCATTTATATGCATTTATACCCATAGGGTTAACTAATTTGCACTTTAGGGTTTAGAGTTAAGGGGTGGGTTTAGGGTTAAGGTTTCAAATTTCAAAAAAAAAAATTAAAAAAATCAAAATTTCAAAAAAAAAAAAAGTCTATTTTGGTCATTTTATTTTTCTAGTGCTATTTTTGTGACAAAAACTTAAAAATGACTATTTAAGAGAATTGCCCATCTTTAAATTTTAAGGAACTATATAACAAAAACATTCCTTATCAAAACTGGTGTGGAACAAAAGTTATAAATATTCATTTTCATTCCTTTTATTTTGTTCATACTCATTCTTTTTATACTCATTCATATTCTTATTTTAATGGTCACCAGTTAGAACCATCATTTATCTGTTTCTTTTATATGTACAACATCCCTCAAATAAGCTAATAAAATAAAATCATATTGATCTTAAAAATACACATATATATATATATATATAAGCATCAATGGTATGTATAAGGGTGTTAGAGATTCATGAAGAAGACCATCTTCATCAGAACTGTAGGTTAGTGGTTACCCTCTTGCTAGATCAAATGGTAATGGTAACATTTAACTTATAAGTTTTTGCATGACATGAACATAATGTTTTTTTTTCAAATAAAAAATAATAAAAACAAAAGGAAACAAATAAAATTCTTTAAAATTCAAAGAGAAAAGTGGTTTGCAGCTTGTTTGAACATGAAGAGTGGATCGAATATGTGGGAACATAAAATTTAGCATACAATGTCAGATTCAAGTTTTTGGTTAAAGTTTAGAAAAAATCATAGTTTATTTTATCAATATTATAGATGATGAAAATTTAAAAATATCACAATAAAAATAATAAAATCATATAACTTCATAAACTAATTGTAAAAGTCATAAGATAATCTAGCAATTATAATGATGAAGTTTAAGAAACTGAAAGATTAATATTAGAGGTGAATAAGATAAACCAAGTGCACTAAATAGGTATGATGATAAATTCAAAAAAAAAAACTGATGAACATCATCAAACAAAGACTAGTTTTTTACATACTTCATACATATTGCCACCAAAAAGACATAATATATCATATAAATTGACCAAACTCTATTATAATATGTAATAATCATCTCTCTTTGTCAATCATACATATTGCCTTGGTTAAGTCTTAGAACGGATGTTGAAACTGATGTTAGAGCATTAAGAAGCCTCTAGTGTTGAGAATGTGTTAGATATACTGTATGAATCTGATCAACAATGTTATAACATTCTTCGAATGAATCAAAGAACTTTTGAAGTTTTGTGTAAGATGCAAACTGAGCGATATGGATTGAAAGAGTCTCATAATATCTACATTGAAGAATCTGTTGTGATGTTTCTCGAGGTTGTTGGTCAAGATAAGACTAAGTGGGATATTGGTGCAAGGTATCAAAGATCATTGGATACGGTACAAAGGAAGCTTGATGATGTCTTGAGTGATCTTCTCAAGTTTGCAGAGGATACACTAAAATCGCAAGAAGGCGAGTTTGCAAGAGTAAATCATGTTTTGAGGAATGATGATCAGTATTGGCCTTATTTCATAGACTATACTGAAGCACTTGATGGAACTCATGCAGAAACATACAAAGGCATAAAGCAAGATCCTACAGTGAATGTTCTTCCTATATGTAATTTCAATATGACGTTCATATATGCATATCTCAATATACCTGGTAGAGCACATATACAAAGATATTGACTCGTTGTGCGAGGAATGAGACTTCTTTTCAACATTCTCCTCCTAAAAATTATTATCTAGTTGACTTCAGATATCCGACCAGGACAAAGTATCTTGGTCTGCATCGTAGTACGCAATATCATCTTGGTCAGTTTGCTAGAGGATGACCACCAATTAGTGCACAAGTGTTGTTTAACCAGAAGCATTCAGGTCTACGATCAGTGATTGATAGAACATTTGGAGTATGGAAAGCAAAATGGAGGATTTTGGATCGTAAACATCCAAAGTATGATCTGATCAAAAGGATTAAGTTGGTAACATCGATGATGGCACTGCACAACTTCATATGTGATTCACATCGGGAAGATCATGATTTTGTACAATGGCAAAGTGATGATGATGGAGAAGGAGAAGTGATGAAACTGAGAAGAAACTGATACTGAAAGTGATGAAAAAGAAGGAGAAGAAGGTGATAATGATGATGGTGACGGTAGACATATCGTATGTAAACCGACCGGTAATAGAGTGATGGAAGCTTTGCGTATGAACATCACAAATAAATATGGTAGAAATCGTTTACCGTATTAATTTTATTTATTTAAATTTTTGGTTTATTATTTTTATTTAAGATTTGGCGTATTATTTTTATCTATTTAAAAACACTTGGTGTATTATTTTTATTTAAGACTTGGTATATTAATTTTAGAGAAATTCCCTTAGATAGCCCTTTTAGTTTGTTTGTCACAAAAATAACTTTTAAGGAAGAAAATGACCAAAATGTTTTTTTTAGAAGCTAAAAAATTCATTTATATGCATTTATACCCCTAGGGTTAACTAATTTGAACTTTAGGGTTTAGAGTAAAGGGGTGAGTTTGGGGTTAGGGTTTCAAATTTCAAAAAAAAAATAAAAAAATCAAAATTTCAAAAAAAAAAAAAGTCTATTTTGGTCATTTTATTTTTTGACGGCTATTTTGTGATAAAAATTTAAAAAGGGCTATTTAAGAGAATTGCCTTTAATTTTATTTATTTAAGATTTTCTATATTATATTTATTTATAACTTTGATAAAAATGTTGTTATATTTATATACTTGACTAAAAAATTATTAACAATTAAATAAAATATTTTTTGGATGTAAATATATTTAAACTACATATTAAATGAAGAATATGAATTATACAAATTTAAAATGTAGTTATCCAAATTTATAAAAATAAAATATGAATTAAATAAAAAATAGTCGCATCGTCTGCAAAACAAACAACACAACATGCATCTGCATCAACCTACTGAGGCTACCAAACGAATAACAATATGCGGTTGAATCTACGTTTGCATTTGTGTCTGCAAAACGAATAACAACCAATCAAGCTTAACGCAGCCGCAGAAAACTGCGTCTGTCAAACGATCATCACTAATATATCATATATATTGATCAAACTCTATTAGAATATGTATTAATCATCTCACTTTGACAATCATACATATTGTCATGGTAAAGTCTTAAATATCTCTAAGTATCACCCACTATGATTAACCTCTATTGTTGTTAATCTCTTCTTTTCTTATAATGACACATCGCAAATCCATCATTCAAAATTGTGGATTACATCAGTTTACAAAAACTTTCATAATCTAAAAATAATATGAGAGAAAATTAATTTCAGTTTCTAATTATCTTAGGAACTAGAAACATGTAGAATACAAACTTTAGGCCCAACATTAAATGGGCCTTACTAAACAAGCCCAAAATTTGAGAAGCGCAAAAGTCCAAAGTCAAATCCGTATGAATACGAAGACGAACAAAGGACTCTGCCGACCATATGCCACGTAATAATAACAGAAAACACAAAAATGGAAAATTAAATACAAAAGCAGACTCCACTATCAATAAATTACGGAAATACCCCCCACAGTGGCGTCTCTTCTTCCTCCTCTTGGGCTTTCCTCGGAGCTCCTGAAAGCTCTCCTCTTTGTTTAATAAACCCTAAAACCCTTTTTACTCCCATCTATACTTACACATACTCTGTATCTACTCTACACATTCCTTAGCCTCTCTCAAAATCATGGAACCTCCTCCTTCTATGAAACAGCAAGAGTTCACTCTAGCCTCAGTCACTGATCTCAGTTCCTCCTCA
Organism: Sinapis alba; assembly: GCA_012274485.2. Classification (NCBI taxonomy): domain Eukaryota; kingdom Viridiplantae; phylum Streptophyta; class Magnoliopsida; order Brassicales; family Brassicaceae; genus Sinapis; species Sinapis alba. Next base: position 51,912 of record MU107104.1, on the reverse strand, counting down.
TCCTCCTCATCTCCTTCGTCCTCCTCCCCTGTTTTAGCTACGTTTTCCTGCGTTAATGAAGTCACGGAACTTCGATTTCAGGAATCTGAATCGGCCCATGGTTTCAGTTTCGATCTTAGCTTCACTCAGGTGGCTATAGATTCGCTTTCGATTATCAAAGTTTGAAACTTTTTTTATATGCTTAATTGAGTAATGTAGAGAAAGTGATGTAACTGTTCTTGTGCTGGGTTTGCGTTCTTGGAAACAGTTGCTGATAACTATTTTTAACTGTGTATTTTGTTCAGTTGTTCAAGTTGGGGCCGCTTCAGTTCATCTGTGTTTCTGATAGTTCTGATTCCATAAAAGAGGTGAGACTTGTCTTTTTTTGTTCAATGAGTTTCCCTTTTACGTGATTGGTTTCTGGGAGATTGATTTTGTTTCTAATTTTTGTTGTTGTTGCTAGTTTCGAATATGTGTAATTTGATATGAAAGTTGTTACCTTTTTGTGTCTGATATGTAAAAATTCTCCTGATTTTCAATCAGAGTTCATTCTCTCGAGGAGTTGTGATAAAGTTTAGAGATGAGAAGGAAAGTAAAGGTTTTTCTGAGTCATTTGAGGAGTGGACAAAGGATGCTGTTGGAAAAGGTGCGTCTTTGTACATTGTTTAGGTTCTTTCAGAAAAGAAAAGGTTCTTAGGTGCACTTGACCTTATGTGTATGGGTATTTCATGGTTCATGAGTATACTTATGTATACAAAATAATCTGCACTCTGCCTTTATCTTTCACCAAGTACCCCCATTTTTAATGATTCACTATACTGTTGCTCGTGATCTTTCTTTGATGCCTTTTCATTCTTTCGTTTTCAGGATCATCCTTGGCAAACGGAACAGTTTCAGATGGTAAAAGCAAGTTCGACAATAAGATAGAGGCTGCTTCAGCCAAAATGTATTTCCATTATTATGGTCAACTTCTACATCAGCAGAACATGCTACAGGATTATGTGAGGACTGGTAAGAACGTCTCCACTTTGTGCATCGGTTATTTCAGTTCTTTTTTTTAGTTGGTTTGAGAGGATGAGCATCCATAAGAGGAAAGTTTTAGTTTTCTTCACACAGCTATTTGAATCATGATGATAAGCTCTTTTTTTTTGTGTAATGTTACTGTCTTCAGGTACTTATCATGCTGCAGTCATGGAGAATCGTTCAGATTTTTCTGGGCGTGTTGTTGTCGATGTGGGTGCTGGAAGTGGCATTTTGTCAATGTTTGCTGCACTGGTATGCAATTATTTAAAACTTTCCTGCCGAAATGGTTCTAAAACAACTCTAAAGCATGTGAAAAAAAATATTAATTATCCCCCCCCCCCCCCTCTCCCAATTTAGGCTGGTGCCAAGCATGTGTATGCTGTGGAAGCGTCAGAAATGGCTGATTATGCTCGTAAGCTGATCGCTGGAAATCCATTGCTTGCTGAACGGATCACAGTAAGACCTGTAGTCTACTTTTGTTAGTACATTTTTTTTCTATGTATCTCCTCCATCTTTGTGATGTTCTTAAATGCGGCACATGTTTAGGTCATCAAGGGAAAAATTGAGGATATTGAGTTACCTGAGAAGGCAGATGTTTTGATCTCTGAACCAATGGGTATGTGTGTTCAGAGATGGATTCTTTTTTTCACATGCTGTTCATGATATGACCTATAATTAAAATATCTGTGAATCTAGGCACTCTATTGGTCAATGAGAGGATGTTGGAAACATATGTTATTGCTAGGGACCGTTTCCTGTCTCCAAACGGAAAAATGTTTCCTACTGTTGGAAGGTAAAGTTGATCTTTGATACTTTTACTTGTCTATTGGATAAATCTCTTCTTTCTCATGTTAACTTTCTCACTGTAGGATCCACATGGCACCTTTCTCGGATGAATTCTTATTTGTTGAAATGGCAAATAAGGTACATAAATCGTCTGAAGTTGCTTGTAACATTCATAAAAAGAAATGGTTGGTTAAGCTTTCACTAATTAGGTTATCCCACCTCTATGCAGGCTTTGTTTTGGCAGCAACAGAACTATTATGGAGTTGATTTGACACCTCTATATGCATCAGCACACCAGGGTTATTTCTCCCAGGTATATCCATTTACAACTAGTTGATCATTGGTTAATTTGCTTGTTATCTCCTTTTACATAACTCACATCAATTTATTTTTGTAGCCCGTTGTTGATGCATTTGATCCGAGGTTATTGGTGGCTCCCCCGATGTTTCATGTGATAGATTTCACTCAGATGAAGGTACAGCTACTCTCTACGTAATATTTGGTTCCATAGTGTTTCATATATGTAGAATATCTATGTGCAATCTCCCCTGTTTAGTGAATGACATGATCCAAACTCATTTAGCTGTCAATTTATTTTCACAGGAAGAGCAATTTTACGAGATTGATGTCCCGTTGAAGTTCACAGCGTCTGTGTGTGGCAGAGTGCATGGGCTTGCGTGCTGGTTCGACGTTCTCTTTGACGGCAGGTATCAAGCCATAACAACTTATATATGTTATCTTGTGCTTACTTATTTGTTGTCATACAAATTATAACCTGATCTTCTCTGTGTATCCAAACAGCACGGTGCAAAGATGGTTCACAACTGCTCCTGGTGCACCGACAACCCATTGGTACCAAATAAGATGTGTTCTCTCGCAGCCTATTCATGTCATGGCAGGACAAGAGCTCACTGGTAGACTGCATTTGGTTGCCCACAGTGCTCAGAGTTACACTATAAATCTAACTCTCTCAGGTCAATTTTGCTTGCTTGCATCTCTCCTTCCTGAATCATATCAGCTTATCTCTTACTTTGTTTCAAATTTGCTTTTTTTTTTTAAACAGCTAAAATGTGGGGGCCTGGTGCCAATCAGGGTGGAATCCTCCAGACATCATCGTGCAAACTCGATCTGAAGGAACCCTATTATAGAATGTCTCAGCCACAGGTATACCCTGTTGCACAAGAAACACCAGCACAACCGCAAGTAAGCGTTTGTTATTGTCTTGATTAGACAATTGGGATACTATCACACTGTTGTGTGTAATAATGTGGTGCTTTATCATATCTAGAAGTGCGAAATAAAGTCCAGACATAATAGTTTTATCACTATTTTCTCGGTGCAGGACATACAGATACAGAGCGATGACTTGGAAGAAATAGAGTTACTACAACAGAACGCAAACGCTCAGCTTTAGTAAGCAAATGTCCTCTGCATTGCTTCCATCCATCCCATGTCTCTGTACTTTGTGTTTAGTTGCCCTGGTTTTAGCTCCGAAACCTTAACTTCAGGGATTAAAAAACCTTACGTATTTATATTGGGTCCGAGTCGATTTAAGCTATGCATCGCCACATGATTTTTGATTCTCTTTACACAAGTTTAATTGAGTTTTTGGTGCGTAATACTA
>MU107104.1:32805-46591 GCA_012274485.2 Sinapis alba | reverse complement strand
TTACGTATTAAATATTGTCGCCCACGCCAAAATACAAAATAGAAGCAATAAATCTTGGATGGTGGGTGGGCAAGAGGAAACAAAAATACTACTCTATATAAAGCTTAGAGTTAAAGACATACACTCCAATCATGAAGATTCCCCAAGAGATATCTCAACGTTCCTCTCAACTTCCTATATATATCAGACATTTGCCGAAGAATCTGTGGGCCTATCAGTACATCCCCTGTGTAATCTACACTGGAAACCCAGAGACGCATAACATCAGCTCCATAAGCAGGTGCTTCCTGGCATAAGAAGACAAACCCTTGTCAATAAATAGAATCTATGGATAATAAAGATGTTTTAACACAATGCGCATGGTGATTTATTCAACTGACGGACCTTTGAATTCTTCCCCCCTTCAATGACCATACGTGGGTCAACCACATTACCCACAGACTTGCTCATTTTCATACCCTTCTCATCCAGTACAAAACCATGTGTTATAACAGCAGAATAGGGGGCCTTGCCTATATACAACAATACAAAATGTGAAAAAGGTCAACTTACACCAAGAAAGCTAAAATCAGTATAATGATCTCAATTTATGGAGGCAGTTATAATGGGGTGGATTTATCACCTTTTGTTGCGATGCTTGTTAACAAAGAACTCTGGAACCACCCACGATGCTGATCTGTACCTTCTAGATACACATCTGCAGGGAAAGTAAGACCCTCACGTTTCCCCAACACACCAGCCCAAGAGGAACCTAACAAACATTTGAGAAAGAAAGTGATGACAAAATAGTTGTTTGGTGCTTTGTACAATTTACTTTTAATGAACATTCTTATATTATAGTACCTGAGTCAAACCAGACATCCATTGTATCAGTCCCTTTTTCATAATCAGCTGCTGTATCACGATATTTCTCAGGAAGTAGGTCTTCCACCGACATATACCACCATGCATCACTACCCTTTTGGGAAATTATAGCTGCCGGACAAGTTTTTAAAATAAGGTTACAGAAAATCCATAGCTACTACGTCGAAAAGGAAGATAACAAAACACAGCCAGTAAGGCAGTAAATAACAACCAAGAAAGAGCCAGTATAGGGCCTTACATTTAACATGGTCAACTGTCTCTTCGTTCATGAGGGGTTCTTTTGTCTGAACATGATAAAAGACAGGAATAGGGACACCCCATGCCCTTTGTCTCGAGATGCACCAATCAGATCGGCTTGAAGTCATGGCAGATATTCTGTTTACTGCCTGAATGACAATTGCCAAAAGATACCAAATCAAACTCCAAACAATATAACATGCAGCTCTAAGAAAGATAATTTAAAAACCTATATCAAGAAGAGAGCAAGCAGTACGATATCATCCCAACAATGAGAAAATCCGAGACCAAGATGGACCAGATCATGTGCTGTGAGTCTCATTTCACAGCTTACATCCATCCATACATGATACTTTCAACCAGTACACATAATATCAACATATAAACTCAGCATGTAGTTAACTTGGTACCTGATGTGGTATCCATTTTACATTGTTGATTGCATCCATAGTGGCGTTGCGAAATCCTTCAACCGATGCGAACCATTGCTCGGTCGCTCTAAATATCGTAGGTTTCTTAGTTCGCCAATCATATGGGTACTTATGAGCTGCATTAAAAAAAATAGGAAATTAAATTAGACTTGGGAGAAAATATTCTCAAATGGTTGGTCCAAAAGATGCCTGAAGCAAACTAACCATAAGATTCTTCCATGAACAGAGACATATTTTCATCCAGGTAACTGACAACAGCACTATTCCCATCTCCAAGGACAGAGAGTCCTCTAAACTGTCCAGCTTCTTCAGTGAAGTTTCCTCCATCATCCACAGGAGAGAAAATAGGCAGCCCATACTTCAGGCCAGTAGCATAATCCTCCTGACCATGACCAGGGGCAGTGTGGACCAACCCTGTTCCTGATTCTGTAGTTATGTAATCACCCCCTATAACGACTCGACAGTCCCTGTTGTCAATTGGATGTGTGTACCTACAACCATGATGACACACTATAAACCAAGGGGTTCAATTTGTAGCAATATGCGATTTCTTTTATTCTTAGAATTGAAATGTAACCTGCAGCCTTCAAGATCAGAACCCATGAGTGTTTTAGTAATGATAAGCTTCACACCCCATTTCGCTTCTAATGTTGGCACAAGGTCAGTCGCTACAATCACGAATAGCTTTTGTTGATTCTTCAGAACTTTCCCCACCATTTTCTTTTTGTTGCTTGTAGACGCAGATTCATTTTCCGAGGATGTATGCACTTCAACAACAGAATACTGAAGCTTTGCATTCACCGCAACAGCTGAAAGTTGTACAAGAAGAAAAGGAAGAAGTGTCACTAAATGCTTATATAGCATTCAAATACGAAAAACCACACAAAGAAACTTATCCTTGCATCTAAGTGGACAAGAGAGATGGGAAAGAACGGAAACAAAGGTAGGATGCATTTCGGCAGCTGAGAGTAACATTACGGATGCATTTTTTTTTATACGACACTTACCCGCATTAGCAGGAATAGTCCATGGTGTAGTTGTCCATACTGCCAAGCATATATTAGGCATAAACTCTTCTAAAAGGCTTGTTTTCACTCCGCCAACCAATTTGAAAATAGCATATATACTTCTTGAAATATGACCCTCCGGATACTACAATGTAAAGGAAGATACAGGTGGGACTTATATAAGACAACCAAGCTAAAGTGTGGAATCTTCTAAACATTCATTAGATATCACATATAATGTCAATAAAAGGAAGAAAAAGAATAGCAAGACTGGTAGGATTTTAATTGACTTTAGTTTTGCTCTGACCTGTACATAATTTATATTCTTCTTATATCATTTGAGATGAAACGGGAAATTTACCTCTAATTCAGCTTCTGCAAGAGCAGTACGAGATGAAGGGCTCCAGTGAACTGGTTTCCTACCCCTATAGATATACCCTTGCAAGGCCATTTGGCCAAATACTTCAATCTACAATATATGATACAAGATATATAGAATTTTGTCAGGCTTTTAAAACCTTACATAACTCTTATAATAATCATCTCCTGCATGGACCATGGTTATTTAGTCCAGTACGTAATGTGGGGTGGGAGGTGAGACCATTACCTGGGCCGCTTCATATTCCGGATCAAGAGTGAGATAAGGATTGTTCCAGTCTGCCCATACTCCAAACCGCTGTAAAACCAAGTATTATGAGCTAAATGTCAAAGGAATGACCAAATAATATCTCTCTCATAACTAAAAATACCCTGGGAGATCTAAAATCAAAATGGCTGATGCATTCAAAATAAGAACTCAGGAATAGATTTAACGCTTGATAGCCACCTTAAATGATTCCATTTGTGTTTTGACTGTTGCTTTTGCAAATTTTGCCGCCTTTGCCCTCAACTTTAGTGGTGTAAGTTCCTTTCTCACTTCCTGATCCAAGGACTGCAGAACTGAAATGTTTGACAGTTACAGCCAAATTACTCCGGCAAGTAACAAATGCAGAGTTACTTTCATATTGTAATGTTCTCAAAGGTCCATAACTATTATTTACTTGCCTTTCAACTCAATTGGAAGGCCATGGCAATCCCAGCCAGGAACGTACTGAACTTTATAGTTTTGGAGCAGCTGGATGAAGAAACGGAAATTTAATGAGACGAAACTCCACTATTGGGTAAAAGGAAAAATACAGAAGCCATAAGAAGAGTAGATGCATCTCCAAGTAAGGAAAAGTTAAATACTTTATAGCGATTAATGATATCCTTCAGTATCTTGTTCAGAGCATGACCCATATGTAAGTCACCATTGGCATAAGGAGGACCATCATGAAGAACGAAGCTCCCCTGATAATCCAACTAACGATCTCAGACACCAGTTCTGAAAAAAACATGATGGAAGAGAATTTCGAGAAACTCACTCCATTGTTATTATCAGAAACTCTCTTGAAGACCTGATTCTCGTCCCACAACTTCTGGAGTTCAGGCTCTCTCGTCAAAGAATTCGCTCTCATACCAAAACCTGTCTTTGGCAAATCAACTGTGTGCTTGTACTTCCCTTCTTCTTGCTTTTCCCCTAACCAAACACAATAACAAATGAGTGCCACACTGCATAAAAATATTAGTAAAGAAGTAAAAAACAGAGAGACGCAAACCTTCAGATGCTTTCTTTGCTGCCATAACAGGCCCACGAGACCGTCGCTTTGATGAATGACCAAACTCGTTGTTTGGTTGAGTCGAACACCGTGAGACGTACATGAAAGAAAACGCCTTGACGGGAGACCTTCCCTTGGCAAGAAAGGAATCCAACGGTGTGTTTCTCCTTAAATTTGAACAATTTCTACCTGACAATACCTGAACGGGCACAAAGCACAATCTCAAAAACTATTTTCACTACAGAACAATACAAGAAACTATATGGGAATGACGGGTGAAGTGTTCTTTTCCAAGAAAGTTCCTAATACGAGCCTGTATCTCTGTCTCCGGCTAGTTAGAATTATCTCTTTCATCAGACTTTTACTCGGAGCCGTAAGCCCATTGTACCAACTCCGCTTGAGAGCTCAGTTGTTCGGACATTGCTCAGCCCGAGAGATATACTTCAACCCATTAAGTCAGAACGAGTTAGGGAAAACAGGTAAGGAGGTTTATCTATAAAAGGAGAAGGAGACCAACTGAAAAAGGGATCCAAACTTGAAGACACACACTTGACAGCTAAAAATTAGAGTTTTTACTCAGTTGTATTTCTCCCCGCCTTGCACTTTTCCGACTAGCTCAGACGAACATCATTACTTTTCCAATTAAACTCTCTTTGTAAACTGTTACTCTTTCCCGATCAACATAAACGCCTTTGAAATAACCCACCATCGAGTTTAGTATATAGTTTATTTGTACCGAATCCCGACCGAACTCAGTTTAAACACTCAGAGATACATAACTCAAGTTAACTATTTGCAATTTGAGAAGAAGCCTCTGAAACTTTATCGAACAATTGGTGTGCAATAAGTAAAACCTCAACTTCTATATTTTAGATACTGAGAAAGGCGATCACTTTCCTATTACCCAAAACAAATGGAGTAAACGGAGATTACAGATTCGAAGTAATCTTTATTAACTTTCACATACTCTGTAAGATGATGATTGCACCATTGCCATTGCAGCTGCTTCCCTGGGATTTCCCGCAAAGGATTTGAACAAGGAAGACATCTTTTACAAATTATCTCTCTATTTCTCAGCTCATTTCCATCTCACGGGATTCGCTACGGCGAAACAAGGGTTGAGAGAAGGAAGAAGAGAAACGTCGACGACAAACTCAGAAAGTTATGTGTGTGGATAAACTGAACGTTGAGACTATAACCAACTCTCTTCACTTTTGCGGTTTTATCCATTGATCCCTAAATTTCCTGTATTTTCCAAAACAAGTCCCTTTATCGAGTAAACTATCATATAACACCATTAATCAAATTCTTAGAATAGAATAAAAATACAGAATCTTACAAATTATTATTTTATACCAAAATAGAAATTCTTTTTCAAACTAATAATTTTGAAATATTCAAAACTAATTTTAATATTCCATATAATTACTCTAAATATAATTATTTGAGAATTTTATGTCGAGAACTCTTCGTTTAAAATGCTTTTATGGATTTGGGAATTAGATTTAGTTCACTATCGCGATTTGAATAATCAGTTGTATACTAAAACTAAATAAAATTTGATAATGTTCGTTGTATTTGGATTGGAATGTAGAACTGTTTCTTAACTTTAACTAAGAAAAGGTTTAGAGACGTTTCTTAACTTTTCTTAGTTAAAGTTAATAGATAATTTTAAAATTATGTTAGGAACATCACCCTAAGAATCTCAATTATAATTATGTCCTAATTAGTTGAAGCAAAAAAACTGATATATAAGATAGGTTCTTAATTTTTTTTTTTTATTTGATTTAAAAATAATAACAATAACCAATCGCGGACTGCCACATATCAATGAAGTCCGCAAACAGTACAAGAATTCTACCAAATTAGACTCTTGCAGAAGAAAAAAATAGGTGGATTTAAAAAAAATCATGGGATCCCCCTCTTAAAAAAAAACTTAAAGAGGTTGGGTTAATCATATTCTAATCTGAGAAACATACATAACTATTTAAAGTTATCGTTAACAGAAAACACACACTAATAAAACAAACTCTTCTTAGTTGGAACAAGAGGTCTCGCGTGAGTACAGATCCCAGCAACAACGCTCGACCACACCATCGCTGCCCACTTTAATTATTCAAATAGACCAACACTTCCCTCAATTCGTAATCATCAAGAGAAAGCTAACCAAGAGATCGAAATGGCTAGTGGAAGTGAACGTGTGGTGGTCGTAGGGGTCGATGATTCATCTCATAGCTACCACGCACTAGAGACAGCTCCCGAACTCTTCTTCACACCTTTCAAAGCAAACCCACAATTCAAACTCGTCCTCATTCACGCACGTCTCACCGCAACCTCCTGTAACGTCCCGACCGTCCACAGCTAATGAGCCACCCACGTCCGTTTTCTCGGCTTGTGGGTCCCATCCCGTTCCAACGGTCGGTTCGTTAATTTTCTGAGGCTCGAAATCATTCTTTACTAACCCTGCAATCACCACATGATCTTTCCCCGTGCTTTGGTCTCATTCACACGGTATCGCGAATCACTTCATGATAGGTCACCCATCCTTAGACTACTTCAGCTCAAGCACACTTAACTCTAAAGTTTTAAACGGATGTGCTCTCGAAAAGGTAAGTGCACTTTAATGACATAGATAGTCAAATCAATTCTCTTAAGCCTTTCCATATATCACAACTCGGGATCGGGATGTTACACCTCCGTCCTCGGCTTTGCTGGACCTGGAACGGTCGATATAATACCGTTGGTGGAACAAGATTTAGACAAGACTGCGGAGTTGGTTAAGAAGAAGTGTACCGAAGTGTGCTCGGCCAAATCCGTTGAGATCACTTCGTTGGAGGTTATAGAAGGAGATCCTAGGAATATAATGTTGGAAGCAGCGGAGAGACACCATGCATCTGTTCTTGTTCTTGGGGAGCGTGGGTGACTATTTAGCTCATCATGCTCATTGCTCCGTTATGATCGTCAAGAAGCCTAAGACTAAACATGCTTCTAATGATAAACACTGATGAGAGAAACAAGACGTCTCTCTTCTGTTTTATATGTTACGTTCCATTTTGTTTCTTGAATAACTTTGTAACTTTTGTACATTTCTTCCCTAACGTCAATATCGTTAATGTATCTCTTCATTGTATATTTGTATTCACTAAATGAATTGGTTCTTGTTTGTCTTATTCTCGTTGATCTGCTTCAATCAAATCAAATCTCTACTGATGAGTGATGACCTAACTTGTAAAAAAGTTGGTTCAAGAATCTATATTATGCCAATAATTCAAATACAGTTATTGCGTCTACATTATGAAATTTCAGGGGTCATGTTTTATGTTTAGAGTAACATAACAAACTTAATTATCGTAGATGGTGAAAAGTGAAAACGCAAATCGAGCAGTCAGATTTTAATGCTTAAAGAATTTTGTTTTAAATGTATAAATTAGGGTCTAAATTTTTAAAATTTTAATTATACTTTTTAATTTTGAGATTTGTAATTTCAAAAGAAAAGTTAAAAACTATACTATTTTGAAATATACGGTTAATATTTTTTAACATGGCCTAAAATAATTTGATAGGGAGCTGAGTGAAAATGAGAACAAAACAACAATCCAAAGTTACATTCTTCAAAGTTACATTACTTGCATGTGCTAGCATGGTCTGATACTAATAGAGTCAGGGACATCTACTGGATATGACTCGATGAAGTCTAACCATTTGTTGTCTGTGTCAGGCTCCACTTCTCGGATGCATCTCCAGACCGCACTGTTACACTTAAACCCACTTCCAAAAGCAATCTGCAACACCTTATCCCCTTTTTTCATTCTCCTTTTTGCTTCCAGGTAAGAGAGTGCGTACCAAATGGAAGAAGAAGAAGTATTCCCAAACCTATGAAGAGTCATCTTTGATGGCTCTATGTCTTCTTTCGTCAAGTTCAAGTTCATCTCCATTGCTTGAATCACAGCTCTTCCTCCAGTATGTATGCAGAAATGCTCAAAAGCTTTCTTGAAGTTCGGTGTATAAGAAGAACTCGGCTTATAGATCTTGCAAAGAACGTTTTGCATCACATATTGCAATAGCTCTAAGTAAGGTAACACCAAAGGACCTAGTGAAGTTAGGTTCATCTTCAACACATCTCCAGCCATGTTGATTACATCTTTGGTTATGGACACTCCTTGCTTTAACTCAGAGTCTATGTCTTGATAGATACATCGGTAAGCTCGATCATCTTTAGCTTTGTTTGTCCTAACAACATGCAAGAGCTCATACTTTGCGTTTCCTCTGTCTTGTTCATTGCTAGACATCAACACTGCAGCTGCTCCCATTCGGAAGAGACAGTTTGTAAGAAGCATAGATCTGTCTTTGCCGATATACCAATGCGTATTCAACGCTTCTGTGCTGACAACAAGAGCCAAGGAGCCTCGGTGAACTTTTAGCAAGTCGTTAGCTAAAGAAACTGATAGAATCCCAGCTGCACAGCCCATTCCTGACAGGTTAAAGCTCTTGATATTGCTTCTCATGTGGAACTTGTTGATCACCATTGCACTAAGAGACGGTGTAGGTGCATGTAAACTGCAGTTTGTTATCAGTATGTCTATGCTTCTTGGGCTTAGTTTGTTTTTCTTGAGGAGATTCTCAACAGAGGTGAAGAGAGTGGTCATGGTTTCGGTTTGGACCGAGGTGAGACTTTTCTTGAGGGGTATTTCCGTCAGAGAAGGAGGAATGCTGGTTTGGTTGCTTAACCAGGACCTCTCAAGAACCCGGGCTTGGAAATCGATACTCTCTTGATCAATCTGGTTAGCTAAGTAGATGGTCTCGAGAAGAGTAGACATAGGGAGGCGGTTTGAGTCTGGGGCTCGGTAACAAGTGAAGTCAAGCAAGTAAACTTTGACTCTTCTCCTAACTCTTTGGTAGATCAAATGCAATACTAGCAAACAAGCAAAGATCTCAAAGATAGAACCACTTGAGCTGAGAAGTGTTGTCAGCTCTGACATGGTCAAAGAGATTGGTGAAGCTTTGTGTATGGTTTGGTTCATTTCACTTTATTCTTTTAGAGTTTAGTTTTTTTCATGGATTCTTGATTAGCCTACTGTAGTTGTTTTACATTAAGAGAGAATAGAAAATGAAATTATCATGTGGAAGTTGTTGCAGAGGATTTCACTGCGTTAGGTAATGCTTTTTTTTTGTTCAGCATTCTTTCTGTGTGATTTTGTAACGATTAGTCTCAACACGTCTTCTTGCTTGTCTGATTAGTTAGGTTCTAACTAGGGTGGTGGACTGGTGGGGGTAAGGGTTTAGGTTTAACCAGCCATGGTGTTGATTAGTCGTCTGAAAGATTTTACTACATAATTTTGTGTAATTGCCTTGAAGGTTGGCAATCAAGTTTCGTATACATGGCCTCATGCAAGTCACGCTACATTCTTTAGCTTTTATCATTTTTTATCTCATCAAAGAAAAGGTAAAGATTATGGTGTAAACCTCATGCGGGAGCCGTAGTCTATTGATTAGATTAAGGTTTAAAAGTTTTTACACTCATATACAAGACTCAAATACAAGATTAGAATCTCAAACAATGCATTTTTTGCAGATTATAAGATACAAAATTTATTGGAGGTTTTAGAGTACTGAAAGCATGATCATTTTATTGTGGTTATATGCTACAGGGAAAGTCTGGTCATCGAAGATATCGTACATGCATAATTGTTTATCGATCTAAATGTTTTGTGGAGAGTTTTATCGTAAAATTATTATTTGTGGAATTGTTCATCAATATCGTATATGTTGCAACTACTCGATCGTCATATCTAATAGAATTAGAGATTATATAATAATTTAGTTGATGATTTACCCGCCCTTAAATTCAACTATTCTGGAGAGCATACCATTGTAAGTGATATATAGTGAAAAGCTTTTAAAAAAAAGAGTGATTTAGCTATTATATTACTATTTAAGTGTATTTATATTTTAGGACAAACATCTAGAAAAACAAATTTAGAATTAAGTTCGGTTAAGCTAGAGTAGTAAAAAGCTAAAAGATTTATGGGGCAGTGTCATAAGTTAAATTGATATTTCGAACCTCTCAAATATCAACACACCACCTATGGAATGGAACTCACAAGCTGAGCAAACAGGCCTAAGAGACCCATTAGCTGTGGTCGGGGCATTACAATCATGCTTTTCAGGCGCATGGCCGTCATAATGACACAACAAGTAGGTTACGGCAATTACATACATTTTAGATTCTTTAGTTAGCTTTGGCAATAACTATGAAAGTGAAAGACCTAACAGATGAGCATGAAGACGTAGAGGTATTAAATGAATGGGTTTGACTTATCATGAACAAGTGTTCACACAGATCCACAACACAACATGATTGAATCAGCTGGATGGGGCAAAACCATTAAATTCTCGGGGGGTAGAGTGATCAAATCTATGGATTTGAAATACTTTGTAAGTTAATATTTTTGACTTGAATGCATTCATCTTCGTAGTATTAATCAGTCTACAGAGTGTCGACGAGTGGACCGTGATTCGTTGAAGGACAACGACTTCTACTGTTTGGTCACTCTGTTTTTGTCTGTTACGTATCATCATATATAATAAATGTCTTTTTTTTCAAAGCAAAATCTCTATGTTATAAGAAACTTTAGATTCTGTTCTTAGCTTTGGCAATAACTATGAAAGTGAAAAGACGAAACTCACAACGCAACACATGAGCATGAAGTCGTAGAGGTATTAAATGGATGGGTTTGACCCATCTTGAACAGTGTTTTATATAGACCCAACGTGTTATTGTCACACAACATGATTGAATCAGTTTGGTCGGCAAAACCATTGGGTACGTAGAATGAACAATCAACGTGTTTATTGTTGATTACATTCATATTCGTAGTATTAATCATTCGAGAGAGTGTCGACTAGATGACCGTGATTCGTTCGGACAACGACTTCTGCTGTTTGGTTACTCTGTTTTTGTCTGCTACATACTACCTCATCCGTTCCATTAAAATAGAAGTTTTGAGATTTTTTTTTTGTTTCATGAAGATAGAAATTTGTAGTTTCCAATACACTTTGTTATGTAAATAATTACGTTTGTTATTTGTTAAAAGGAAGAGCCAAACGCAAACGCTTCCTGCTGCTTATACAAAATTTATAGATCTAAACCGCAACCTTTTTTGCGTTTACGTTTCCATTTTCTATTATTCTAGTATAATTTTCATGCTAGTGTGGAGATTCATATGCTGTAAAAGAGATGAAGCAAGTTAAGAACATGCCTAGCAATTTTATTGAGATCTTGATCTCTTGAACAAGCCTACTAACTTGATCCAAAGACACATGCTCAGCTTTTATAAATTAGTAGTATACATAGTTTTGGTCTTTGGAACATGTATAAGTCCACATGGAAAAATACAAAAAAGAAAAAAAAACAGAGTAAATGAGTAGGAGGCCCTTTTTCCCCTGTCTCTTTGGCTTTGCAGAATCATTCATATCATCATATGTAGTTTCATCTCATGGACCCCTTTATGTCCTATTCTACACGTTATATAATAACAAAATCTTCTGTTCTTTGTGTCGTTGATCCACTTAACAATATTAATGCAAAACAAAGTTTGCACTGTTTTGATTTTTAGAGAATCAGGTCATCACTATCATCAGTGATGTATGTAACAGTACAACCGTTGTTATTGCCTTCATTGTGTGGGTTACAAGATATAAAGAAACAAAACAATTTTTTAGAGACAATGGAATCATAATGCATGTGCCTTTTGATTCACTTATATAACACAAAACTCACACTTAAAAAGCCAGTCAAACCCCTTAAAACCTCCTCATTGACTAGCTTTTCCAGTTGGGTAATTTGTTACTAATTTAATCAAGAAACACAGCATAAATCACAACATAAAGCAAGACAGATGGTCCTTCTAAGTAGAGATTCTAGAGACAAAATAAGGATTAATAATATATAATGCAACCAAGAGAAAAAAGACAAGTAAACAGAAGAAAGTTGCCTAAGTATCCTAAGTCACATTACAATGCTTTTCCAGTTGGGTTTTTGTTACTAATTTACTTAATACTTGTAAGAAACACATCATAATCACAACTTAAAGCAAGATAGATGTCCCTTCTAAGTAGAGATTATAGACACAAATCAAGGATTAAAATATAATGTAACCAAGAGAAAAAGACAAACAAACAGAAGAAAGTAGCCCCATGTAAACTAAGTCCCCTCTCTCCTTATTAGACAACAGATGATAATTAACATAGAAGAGTAGTGTGACATTACAATACTATTAGGATATGAAAAGATCACCAACCAACGTTCAAGAACATCTAAACTGATGAAACTGGCTTTAATTATTTTTATTGTTTAAAGATTAAAAAGACACTTATTGCAAGTCTTTCAATTCAGCTTCTCACGGTCAACAGTGAAGGAATTGCATCCAAGTTTGGAGTTGTGTTCTTGCTTGTAGAATCTGAAATTGTGCGACCTCTTTTACCAGAAGAATAACTGAAAGCTCTCATTGGACTTGCAAAAGCCCATCCCCAGCTTCTATTCCTTCCACCATGACCTTGATGATGTTGTTCAGCTGATGAAGATGATGATGAAGAGGAAGAAGACGATGGAGTCATGATCATAAACCCACTAAAGATCCCACCACATCTCACCATCTCCCTCACACCAACATTGCTACTACTACTAACTTTAGCTTTGTTGTTGTTGTTGTTGGTGTTACCTTCTCTCTGTGACTCAACTCTTCTCAAAGTACAATCTCCAAACCCATGTGTGATCCTCTCGAAGAACTCCCCAGAGAAGCTTCTGCTTCCACACCCAACGGATCTGGATCTCGACACTTTCCTCTCGCTCGGTGCAACTGTAACCACAGTGTTGGGGCTTCCATCTTCCTCCACAATCACATCAATGCCGCTTCTGTTACTGCTTCCATCTCCATTCACTACTCTCTTTGACATAGAAGAAGAAGAAGACGAAGAACCCACCGTCGTTGTCTCTGTTTCCGACAAAGTGTTTTCAGTCTGTTTTGTATGAAAGTTTCCGACTTTCTTGCTGCTGCTTTGGTGTTTGTAAGAGTGGAGATGAAGAAAAGACCAAAACCCATTCCTTTTCCTCTGGGTCAAATCGGAACCACCGTACGCCGCCGCCGCCGCCGTCGTCGAGTGGCTTCTCTTGTAGACGATGTTTGCCTTCTTCTTCTTGCTCGCCAGCAAAAACGGAAGCTTGTTGTTAATGTTGTCAGTGACATTTCTGGCTCCGGAGGCGGAGACGGTGGTGGTGGTGGTGCTGACTACGGAGTCAGATCTGAAGGAAGGAGAAGAAGTGGAAGAAGAGGAGGAGAGGTGTTTGGGGAGAGGGAAAGAGGAAGAGACGAGCTTTCCGAGCTTTTCTTGGAGACATAAAGCACAGATCCCACCAGGGTTCTTTGTGAATGGATGGTTTATGCATTGCATCCCATCACTCATGTCTTCTTGATCCTTTGCTTCCACCATTGGTGACCTTTAGTTTCTCTCTGTTTTTTTAGTGGATGAAGTTTCTCTGTTTCTGTGTATTATGTGAGGAGAAGTAATCAGCTTTCAGGTTTATTTGTTCTATTTTTTTTAGAGAGAGAGA
>MU107104.1:15137-30971 GCA_012274485.2 Sinapis alba | reverse complement strand
ATCATCCCGCCGGGGAAAAAATGACAGTCGCCGCCGAAGAACCGTCTCACCACGCTCAGAAACCTCTCACCGATAACGATATCATCCGTCTATCCCAGTACCACCACTGCCAAACCAGTCTCTCTCTCCCTCCCTACCTTCTCTCTCCGACCTCCCACGATCCTCTCCTCTCGTACCTCAAATCCCGCTCCTCTTCACCCTCGCCGTCGAAGCCTGTTTCCGAGTACGTGATTGCTCTTCTATCGCTAATCTCTCTATCCCCGACGAATCCGTCTCTCTCCACTCTCCTCGCCTCTCTTCTCATCTCCTACACTCAGATCTTCTCCGAAATCCCGAGCGATTCGGATTCCCTCAAGACGATTCAGCTCTTCGGCACTCTGTTACGGTACCTACACGTTAAGGAGATCAAATCCGTCGTCGATTCGATCTTATCTGGTGTGTGTAGAGTTATCACTGTTGACGAAGCTCAGTTGTTTGATCTATTGCCTGTATGCTTTGATTTATTGCGGAATCCGATAGAAGCTAAGGCTAGTGAGATAGATTACGTTAACTCTGCGATAGATCGTGTTCTTAGCTGTGAATGGGAGAAAGGTTTTCTGACGAAAATGGTATCTCTTGCTAAGGAGTTATCGTTTCTTGATAAGGGGAGAAAGAGTGAGTTGCTGGAGAAGGTGTTTTCGGGTGTTAAGTGTATAGATTTGCAAGACTTGCCTTCACTTGTGTATCAGTTGCTTGTTCTTGCTTCGAAAGGTTTTTGCAAGAGGGAGGTGATTGGAGGAGTTGTTTGCTTTTTTGGTTCCAAAGAGGAGAGTAGAGTAGCTTCTGTACTTAGGCAGATCGAGGGGACTGTTCTTCTTCATGTGAATTTTGCAGTGAAGCAGGATCCTTCACTGGGGCAAGAGGTTGTGGCGTTGGTCAAGTCTGATCTCAGGGCTTTTAATCATTTTACGGTCGCGGTTCTGTTTTCGGTTGCTAGGGTCAGAAAGTTCGCTGAGAACTCATTGGGGATATTGAGAACGGCTTTGCTTAGTGCGTACAGCGATTACAGACTCTCCAAGTAAGTAGTAGCAAACTTTCTCTGTACTTGTTTTGGATTTTCATGCGATTTTGTTTCCTGGAATTGGTTATTTCTCTGCACCCGTTTAGGTGAGCTCTCCTTTGCTTTATATTCATGTGTCTAGAAGAAAACAATTTACAATTCCTTCCACCTTTGGTAAAAAAAAGTTCAAAGAAGTCACGTGATAGCTTTTCATGGGAACTCAATAAGAATGAAAAATGTATTCTCTTACTTACGTGTTAGGCTGTAGGATACACTTTACCAATTTTTTGCCGATGATATACAGAGATTGCAAGTGGCTACCTGATGAGCTGAAGGAAGAGAGTTTACTGCATGCCAAATTGGTTGAAAAATCTTTGCTAAGAGCGGTATTTTCCTCGCTTTTGTGCTTTTACTCCTGTGTATCATACCAGAATTTAAGAAAAATATTTTCTTATATTTTCTTAGGTTAGTGAGTGCAAATATGGGAGGGAGCATGTGTTTCCGAGTGTTATTCAGTTTGGCTTTATGTTGCTAGAATCTGTTGAAGAAGGTAGGTCCAACGAGTTTGGTGGTTCCAGTGGCGTACTGGGTGTTGAGAAGCTTAGCATTCAGATTCTGGGAACCCTATTTGAAGTCCATGATATGACAAGAAACGAGGTTGATAAACTGTTTGATTACTGATGCCTTAATTATTCTTAATGCTTTTTAGTCTGACATTCAAACTTTTATGCTAGTTTTTGTTTGCATTTGTCACTTCACAAAATTTAGTTAAGTAACTTTCATATTTTGCAGATAATTGAGCAATGCAAGTTTCGCATTCTTTCTTTAAAATGCGCAAAGAGCAAGCCGATATTAAGGTCAGTAACGCGTAATTGGATATTGTCAACCATTTTTACATGTGCTGAGAAGGTTGAGTTTGTAGGTTGGTAGGGTGTCTTGTGCAGAGATACTCACTTATCATGTTGGAATATGTCCATCATCTCAAAGAGTTATTGGATTATTTCACTTTCATGGAGGGAAATATCAGCTGTTTTCTTGTTTCTGCTGTTATCCCGCTCATCAAATTCAGCCGTGATCTGCAGGTAAAAATATACGTGTTGCACATTCTCTTTTGTTCTACTTTCTTCTGCACATCTATTGCTGCTTGGAGTGTTTCAGCTGGTGAAACTGAAAATACTCGTCTATTTGTATTCATTTTTCTGATCTATGAAATTTGGGGGAAAAAAGGAACTTTCACGCCGAGACCTCGGATTAAATTTAAATTGACGATGCAGGATTATACCATCTTGGTGATCCGGAAGGCTTTGTTTAGACGGGAAGATACAGTTCGTGTATCAGCGACAAAGGTAATAATTGATCTTATACTTGCAGAGAAACAAGCTAAGAAAGACAGCTCATTTACTCTCCAAGACTCATCAAGCCAAGCCAGTTCTAGTCAGCACAATGAAGTGAGCTGCACTATGAGGGGAAACCTCTTTACTGAACTGAATGGGTTGCTTCAAAGATGTCTTTACCAACAGGTGTATTTTCCGTCCTTGATCATGGAAAATTTCTTTCAAGAATTTGAAGATCGTCTTAGAGCACTTTCGTTCCTATATCCAGGCAAAGGTGAAAGAAGTAGTTTATGATGGGCTTGTGAAGCTAGTCCTGATTGATCCATCAAGCGGAGCACATGTGTTGGACTTTCTTATGCCTCACTTTCTTCGTTTCTTCAGACAGGTAACTATCAAATGCTACATCCTCTCTCCACACTTATAATGGCTTTTCCGTCTGGCTTGTTAGAACAGGGAAACGTTGCTCTATTTTAAACTTCTCTGGGCCCTTGCATTTTTTTACAGTAATGAGCTGTTGCCAAATATTTTAATTTTTTTGTTGATAAGACACATTTTCATGCATGCCTTGACAACTTATGATCATACTGGCAGGACATAGATATTCAGCTTGGAATCACTTCATGCTTTAAAGTAGAAGGTGGCAAATTTATTGTTGAAGAGCCCTTGGATAGGCTTCTCTTTTGTATCTCTTGGATTTTACTCCTCCAGCCGCACAACAGCTCTGATCGGCCTTCTGATACCGCGTGGCCATGTTTTGGTTTCTCACTTACTCAAGAAAATGAGGTAATGGGACAGTAGAACTGGTCTTATGTTACCTAACAATGCGTAACTTTAAATAATAATGTGTTCGTTACATTTACATTTAAATTCCCAATGAGAGCAGCAGGCAGGAAGAAATGTATCTCATGAAGTGTACTCCAGTACTTTGGTGAAGGTCCGAAACTTTATACTAAGCAAAAAATTAGGAGGTACGTGACAAATGATGGTTGTTAAAAAATCATTGACCATTCTTTTCATTTCGATCTGCTTAGGCTACCTGAACACGTTGATCTGCTGTTACTTTTGTTTTCATTCATGTCCGGCTCATATAGGTTGCGTTACTTAAGACTTTGTCTAGTTTCAGAAAGAAATAAAAGCTGGAGATAATGAGTGGTAAAACCGATAGGGAGCATCTCAGTCTTTAAATTTTTCTTTTTATTTTAAGCACTTGAGCTGCTGATGATCTTGCTTGTTTGCATTTTACAGATATTGTTGGGCTGTCTCAGGACACAGTTCCCGCATCTTTAGAAGAAGATAAAAGAAAATCCTATTGTCTGATTACACTGGGGATCGTTCAAGTGCTGCTAAATTATATTATAACGGATCTAGAGAAACAGCCAGAAGGAAAAAAAGGTGAAATTGAAAAGGATATTGTTGATTTGGTTGATCTCTATGAATCACTGGAAAAGGAGGTGGGAAAATCGAAACAGGGCAATATTGGCAAGAGAGTACGATTCAGCTCTCGTAAGAAATCTGATGATACTGATGCGGGATTCGCAAGCATCAATGAAGACCGAGAGCAAGTTCCCTTTATGGCTACTTCAAGTATCTACCAGCTATTTCTAATCGCCTTCAAACTCCATAGCAGCAAAGCAGCATGTAATCTTTCAGGTTTGCAGGATCACAGCCAGTCATCATCAGCCAAGACAGAAAAGTCAATGTCTGGAGTTTTCTCTTTCACCTTGCATGTTTGTGTTGGACACATAAGATCATCTCTTTGCATGAAGGAGGAAAATCCACTTAAACCGTTGGTCTACGGTGATATGATAGTTCTGGGCCCTCCACTGCTAAGAGTAGTTTACCTTCTAAAGCCAGGACCACCTTTAGTAACCGGACAAGCGAATAAGGAGAATAAAGGAAGGAAAGATGCTGAAGGAAGAAAACAGTGTCTACATCTGGCCTTGCTTAGCTTGAAAGAGCTGCTCAGTATATATTCAAGTGGATCTGGCTTGAGTGGCTTGCTTGAGGATTTGTTGGCAGTGCCTGCATCCGAAGAAGCTATTTTAGAAGAGTGCAGCGAAGCTTCAAAAATTGAAGATCCACTTGTAAAGAACATCGAAATTTTCATGGAAAAAGTCATGAAGCCCATGATCACAGACCTCATCGCCCAAAACTCTAACGATGTAGAGGTGAGTTCCTTCAACTTCAAAATAAAATGACTGCAGTTTCTCTTGAGCACATTCTTTTACGTACAGGAAACTAACACTATTATATTCACTTGCGCTGTTCAGATCCTTTGTGACATAATGTTGATGCTTGGGAATACTCTACCTGACAAATTCAAACAACGGCATGGATCATGGGCTCATCAAATCTTCAGAAGCTGTGAAACATCTAACACCACTGTTGCAAAGAGCATTTTAAGACTTGCCATCTCTTTTACCACATCTCCTGGTGATCTATGCATAGCCGTGGAAGTGGCTAAGGAGTTGCAAAATGTCATCGGTTTAGACAAATCTGATACCTCACAAGTGTCTGAATCTTACATGATTATAAACCAGTCAACAAGCGCTTCAATAACTTCTTGCATATTGCAATTAGTTGATTCAGCAATAGGTGACATAGATTGGGGCACGAAGAAGCTAAAGAATTTGTATGTTGCTTCTCAGATGAACATCCATCTCGACCATGATGTTGATATTACATATGGACTTGCTCTCGAAGAAGCCCTTTACGCAATGGCTGAGTCAACAGTAAGGATACTCTCTTCCTTTGTTTTGATGAACCTCAAAGGTGAGAAATTTTGCCTTATCTGCTTTTCACTAACTCTTAACTTTGCTTGGTAATGAACATGTGCTTTCATGATCTGCAGACTCGCAAGCAGCACAGTTTCTCAGATTAGCTGTTAAGTTTTACAAACAATTAGCACAGATTGTGAAACAGAGGATTGCTCCGAAGGGCTGCAAGCAAACTCTTCCCAGCCTTAAATTTCAAAAACTCGTGGAACTAACTTGCAAGAGTCTCACGGTTCCTTTATATCCCTTTCTAGCTGAAATGCAAAAGGTAAACGATTGATTGTTCTTCGCTATTGATGTATGATCCATAATCTTAGCGTGAGGCCTTCTTCCAAACTGCAGGAACAACAGGAAAGTGTGAGTTCCAATTCCAAGGGTATAATCAACAAGATCAAACAGGAGAACAAATGCATCCCTGATTTGATATTCCAGATAGAAGACTATGAAAGATACCTAATACAGCTAAGCAAAGTTACTAAACTCAATTTGCTGAGGCATGCCAAGCGCAGCACTGCCAGAGACTTCAAGATAATTGAAGATGCAGAAGCTCCTGCAGGTGGTGAAGATGGAGAAACCCAAGCAGAGGCAGACAACAACATTGGTGGTAATGAGGTTGGTTTGGGAGAAGAGTCAGAAGATGATCCGGAAGTAGCATCAGGGGACTTAGATTCTGATAAAGCCATAGCAGCAGAAGAGAGTGATGAAGAAGAAAAAGAAGAAGGGGAAGAAGAAGAAGAAGGAAGTGGCTATAGTCGTCCTAAGAAGATAGCAAAGAAGAATTTGGTCGTGGAAGATTCTGATGAAGATTCTGTAACGTTTTAGGTTCGTGTTTGTAAATAAAACTTGCAAGCTCAGAGAAGGTAGCTCTCAGGTTTCCTTGAACAACAAGTCTTCATGCATTGTCGTTTATACTAGCGCAAGCCTTGATGTTTTATGGCTGCTAGTGTGCACTGCATGTCGTTTATGTTTCTTATTGAAACCCGATAAAAATTAAAATCGGTTAAAGAAAATTTCCTCCACAACCCGTCTTAAACCGCGATTATGAAATTGAATGGTTGATATTGCACCAACGACACGTGTTCTCATCTCTCTACCGATCAAATAGTTAAACACAGTAGCAGTTGGCGCCTTCTTCCTCAACTGTCTCTCTCTCAACAATGGCGATTAAAGTCGCTTCACTCTTGACTCTCTTCTTACTCACTCCATCCTTAAGCGTAGATGAATCTGTCCTCCCCAAATTTTCTTTTAGTTGGTCGGATGATAAGAACAAGTTTAAATCTGGAGAAGTCGCTGCAATCTCAATCAAAGTTCTTGGAAACTTCGAAACCAATGGGAACGCTTCGTTAGGACAGGGAGCGTTTAAGCCTACACTAACTGTCAACGGCAAAACTGGGAACAGTACGTACATCTCTGGTGTTTCGCTGGATCTTGGTGACGATATTAGCACGTGGAAGATTTATTTTACTCCCATCATGGTTGGAGTTTTCAACATCGTGATAGACGACGAAATCTTCAAAGTCCTGGACTCGTCGTTACATTTTGATGTCGAACCAGGTTCGGTTCTTGAATTGGTTATGATGTTGCTCAACCTGTTCTGATATATGGCTAAGTTGTTTAGTATTATGGGTACATGGTAGGTTCTGAAATTTATGACTATACATATACATCTTTTAATCAACTTAGAGACTAAAGAATTTATATATACTACTCCCTCCGTTTCGATTTAATTGTCGTTGTAGAGGAAAATTTTCATTTTAAAATAAGTGTCGTTTTATAGTTTTAATATAAAATTCATTAAGAAAATTCTCTAGTTTATTTTTCTATTGGTCGAAATATTGTTAGTTGTATAGTTAATTATTATTTTTTTTTAATTTTGAAAATATACAAAATTATATGTTTTATTAATATGCGTGTAAAAACTCAAAACCACAATTAAAATAAAACGGAAAAAGTATTAATTAGTTAAATTTTGTTGGTCCAGACGAATGTTTTACTAGCCATGTCTGACTACTGATTAGTATTGCTTTTTAAGTAATATTATTAATCAATTAATTTAGGGTCATGTCTGGCTACTTATGATGTTCCTAATGATGTTCTGCTTCTGATTAGTATTGTGTTTTTTTTTAAACTCGTTTGTGTAGGGTTAATGCACCCATCTGTCTGTGTTGTTTCATGGATGGGTCTTAACAACGTGTTTGAAGCTGGGATGAATGCATCCATCTTGATTCTTCCAATGGATGCATTCGGAAATAACATTTCGTTTTCCGGGAAGGAGATGGAGCTGCAAGGGTTTTCCTTGTCTCTTCTCAATGAAAACGGTTCATTTGCTACCATTTTTAATACAACACACATCAGATGGATGGAGTCTGGTTATATTTCCATTGAGTTTGTTCTTGTAACCGCTGGAAAATTCTTACTGCTTGTGGAGAAAGAAAGCCAAACTCTGAATGGTGTTCCTCTACCTCTTGAGGTTAACTCAGGTGTGTGGTTGAGTCTTGTTCCATAAACCTTTTAGTTTCCATAACATAGCCGCAAGGTTGCCCTGAGCTTTTAGAAGCTCTAAACAATTTATTAAGGATTTTATCTCAAAAATATTGGAGGTCACCAATGTTTCATTCGGCTGTGTTCAGGACCGACTATGCGTAACTGATCAGTCTTTTGCCATGTTTGTTGGTTTAAAGCAGGGCCTCTGGATGTTTCCAACTGCGTGAGCATATGGAAGTCAGAGCTGAACACATGGCAGATATTTTCCAAAATGGAGATCCTGTTACACCAGAGAGATAGGTTCGGAAACCTTGTTTCTGGATTTTACGAGTTTGATGCTGATGTTGTGGGAAAAGAGACTGGTTTGTCCATACCGGTAGCAGACTTCCAGTTTAAGTATGTAGAGCCAGGGATCCAGTTGATGTCTTTCACCTTGTCTGAGCCAGGAAACTTCTTGCTCACTCTTTCTGACATGGAGCACAATAAGAGCATCTCTAGTATGCCTTATGAGTATGCAGTCTATATAGGTGAGTGTTTGCCAAAACATTGCTCCATGGTATCAAGTTTGGTGAATGTTTCTTCCTTCTAATTTCTTTTCTTGATAGGTTATTGTGATGGATCAAGAAGTATTGTGAATGGTTCAGGGCTCAATGCTTCTATTGCTGGAGAGTCTCTTGGCTTCTCTATATACCTAAAAGATGCTTATGGTTATCCCTCATCAGTCCAAGTGAATATACTTCAGGTTAGAATCATACAAGAGGCGGATTCCTCTGATGTTTTGCCAACCATAAAACCAAGAGAGACCCTCAATGGTACCAAAGTAACAAGTTACAGAGCTGCTACACCGTTGTATGAGAAACACGGCGGAGAAGTAAGAAGTTTATCTGCATATGTGCTTGTACATAACTCCATTACACCTGATGACTTAAGGAGGTTTCCTTCTTGCAGGCCTTACTTACTCAGGCAAGTATCTTTGACATAACTTATACTCCAAAACAGAGTGGAGTTTATAAGATCTTCATATCCTCTGGAAACATAATCCTCAATGGAGGCCAACCTTTCATCAAGGAAGTAAAAGCAGGTAACAGGCTGATCCATACCGCGATTTTGAAAACTAGATACTTCTTGTTTGTGATCACCACACTCTCTGCTTTCTTCTTAGGTGAAGTGAATGTGGCATCATGCATTGTGACACAATTCAATGCAAAAGTGCCAAAGGAAATCAAGAATGATATTGTGGTCTTACTAGTGGACATCTTCAACAATCCTGTGCCTTCACAGCCATCTCGGCTAAAGCTGGAGATTACCTCAGCTAACACATCAAGTTTCACTACATGGAACTTTGTTGATAATACTGATGGGACATATATAGGTAGCTATCTAGCCATGGATGTTGGTACTTACCGTATGTGTGTATCCTTTGATAATAAACATATCCAACCTTGCCCCTTTGACGTCAACGTGTACAGCAGTAAGTCCTTTACTTAACATTTCTTTTCACCATTACATCTTTCATATGTCTTTTGAGATTCTCCCCATGACTTAGGTGGATACTTTCCAAAGGCCTATGATGATGCATTTAACGTGTGGGAAGATGAGTCCATCTCTTTCTATCCTCTGGAAAACGACTACTTTGCTGGTGACAATGCCAGCATTGTTGGGTTTTCACAAGTGAGCATCTCTTCTATGTTTTATTCAGATAGTGACAATCTCTGTCTTTTGACTTAAACTGTTGCTGTCCGGATGTTATTAGCCAGGTCATGGTTCTCTTCTGAGAGATGGAAACCTTCTTAGATACACACCAATCAAGGATTTCTCTGGAAATGACTCATTTCTTTATACAATAGTCGATATTAATGGAAACTTAGGCATAGCTACAGTTTACATCATCATCCTCACTGCTCCTCCTCAGTTTATATCCTTTTCTGGAGGATTACAAGCAACTGAAGATCTAATTAGTCCTAGATCAGGGCAAGTACTCTTCATTCTTTGTCTTTAATCCCCACTTGAGGTATCATAACCTTATTCTTGAATGTTTATTATTACAGTGGCTTCTCTGGTTTGGAGATAAGCTACTCAGACAAGCTGGAAAACATTTCAGTCACTGTACAAGCACTTTCAGGATCGGTCATTCTGTCTCCAATGCTGATGCAGTTTAGGCTGCCTGGTAGTGGAAGACTCTCAGTTAGAAACGGTGGTGAAGATGGAAGGCTCTTGATCTTAGAAGGACAAATAGGAGTTATCAATCCTGCACTTCACTCAATACAATATCTAGGGTATATATATATGGAATCACTATTACTTGCATCACAAGAAAAGCTTGTAACTTCTTCCTAGTTTGAACTTTGTTTTCTTTGGCCTTAGGAATGAGAATTTTGCTGGTGTTGATTCTCTTCAGCTTACTACAAGGAACAAGAATGGGATTAATCAACTGGATGTTCCTGTCTTCGTTGAACCTGTCAATGATCCACCGTTTATCAATGTTCCTCACTATATAATGCTTGAGAGTAATGGGACAGAGTCGCTTATCTTTCACAAGGAAACAGACAAGTTCAACTTCTCAGTTGGAGATCCAGATCTTGCTAGTTTCCCCGGTAATGTTAACAACACAACTTCACTTCTGATCACTTTGCTGGCACAAGATTTTAAGAGTTATAAACAATTTATAATTTAAAAATTATTACAAATTTTGGGGTTATAGGCGAATGTTTCACCAAAATGTATTTTTGACTAATGAAAGCAAAAATGTCTGTCAGGTGGTGAATCTCATTTCTTAGTAACGTTTTCTACGGAGGTTACTGATGGGTTTCTGAGGACAAACTTACCGTCTGAGCTTATAAACACAACAGAGCTAAAGTTCAAAAACATATTCAGGTGGCAACCACTTCAGACATACGCTGCCATTTCTAAACACGTGAGTGTTAAAGCTAGTGGGATCAGGTTTCGCGGAACAATAAAGCAATGCAACGACATGATGCAACATCTGCTTCATCACGTAAAAGTCAATCATCTATTGTTTTAACTTGAATGTTTTTTGGTTTCTTGATATCTCTGTTACAAATGTCGTGTAGGGAGGAGAGAACGGGGCTATATTGACCTTGAAAATGAGTGATATGGGGAATTACGGGTGCTTCCTTGATTGCACTGAGAGAATTTCAATGCCTCTACACGCGGAGGCTCGGGTAAACCTTATTAGAAAGAGACCCTTAAGTTCCCTTGCAGTTCACGGTACGTGTATGAATGACTTAAGAGTGGTTTTGATTAGGTTTGGTTTACTTGGTTTTAAATACCTTTAGTCACTTGGTCACAGTTCTAGGATCTGTGATAGTGGTGGAGTCTCTCGTGGTGTTCTCTCTCGCTACTGTGCTTTTGTTCTTCACTTGCAAATGCGCATTTCTTCTCGTACACGAGAGAAGAAGCCAACATTCTTTAAACATGAATCCGCAGAAACTAACGTTGGTAATTAAAGACTCATCTCTCTTGTGTTATCTTACAAGACAGTTGTGTCCAAACATAAACAAGATATGTCTCTCTTCTGGTTCAGGACAATGCTGAATTGTTAAATGAAAATGTTTCATCAAGAACAACCACTCGTTGTTTCTCGGAGAGTATCTGGAATCGCCATGCACCAAACAGGTACCGTATAACTATGTTTATACTATGTACAAATAATCTCTTGTTATACAATGTTCAAGAATCGCTAGGCGGTAACTAGGCGTTTTATAGAGGATTAACGACTACACAAATTATTCAGAGCTTAGGCATTAACGAATTATTAACTTATTATATATACTAGGATTTATATCCCCCGCGCAAGCGCGGGGTCCAAAATATTAATATTTTCTTATATAATTTTACTATTTTTTAAGGTTTTTAAGGTTAATTCTTTAGAAAACGTTGACGAACATGTGTTGTCGAAATTGCCGCCAATTTGTAGACTGGTGGAGTTTTTGAATCTTCACACGGTGCATGTGTTTGATTCAGTCAGTTAATTAGAGTAATACATATATTAAGTTTGGGGTTAGGTGTATTGGTGAAGAGTGAATACTTAGTCTCAGTTGGGTTTCGGCGAAGTTACATTTGTTCTGCAAAGTATTCTGATTCCTTATAATCACTTGCATAATTAATTTAAGAATTTGTTAAAACTGCAGGTATGTGTTGGTTAGTGTAAGTTAGAGTGATTTTTTAGAGTGTGTCGTTGAGATATAATAGTGGTGATTGTTGTATGTATGTTTCTTTTACTGTTTTTAACTGATGACGATAAAAGAATGATGGTCCTTTTAATTTTGATCAGCCTCTATATCTCTCTCAAAAGTTTGACGAAACCCTAGGCATACCATTGCAAGGCACGTCTTCGTAGAATGAGTCAAGTGAGCATATTAAACGAATTGTAACTAATACCCATTGAAAATACGGGATTTTAAAACAATATCGGTTATGAGGAAAAGCATGAAAGTTAGAGCTGAGAATTTGAGTCATTACCCGCTGGTCCCGCATTAACCCGCATGTTGATAGATTTAAAAAATTTGATATACGGGTGCAAGTGCGGATTGAGTCGATTTTAAGCAGAACATATGCGAGTTGGAAAAATTTGAGCCGCATGTACCATTAAACCGCAAAAAATGTAAAGAGTAAAATAAATTATAAAACATATAAAATTATGCAATTTTAATTATAAATAGTACTTTAATTATTTTTATAAAAATAATTAACATATAAGAAAATAATAATTTTATTAAATTTAATATTATATGCGTGTCTTGTGGCTTATCCGTAAATTTTAGTGGACGGGTGCAGGTTTAAGACTTTTTATTGGTGGATTAGGCAAGTCAGAATTTTGAACAAAAAAAAGAATCGATCAGTAGGTTGACGGGTCAAGATCGACCCGCGATCCCAGCTATAATGGATGTATGTGCTTCCAGCCTCATAGAGAATAAGTAAATTTTGGGCCGTCTAACTTACAAAATCCCTAGTAGCTCGGTTGGTTATGTCAATCAAATAATCTGTAAGGTGTAGGGTTCGAGTCACATATCATACAAATAATCATTTTTACAAAAAAAAAACTTGTGGGACCCACTATATGCTGACGTGGCAGCATCAGGAGAGAGCAAAACTGCCTCATTATATTATAGATTTTTTACATTTATATGAAATATTTTAATTTTTGAGTTTATTTACAAAATTATTGTGATAAATTATGAAAATATATATACAAAATTATGAATTTATACTAACATTATTACTTAATTTAACATATTTAGAATATTTTATATTAATTTAAATTGATTTTAACCGATTTAAAATAGTTTAAACCTACTTAAATTGTATAAATTAGTAAAAATCAGATTTTGAGAAAATCGTTTCGGATGAGACCGAGTTGCCACCTAGGCGGACGTCTAGGCGCCGCCTAGACCGACTTTTAGAACCTTGGTTATACATGTATGTACTCATGTGTTCATTTGGTGGTATAGACAAGTCGGCGAAACTTCTGCAAAGCAGAACAAGGAGTTGCCAGAGATTAACATTGTCCCGTTCGAGCTAGATAAAGGCTAGAAGTTGATGAATCTGAGCCATCATGATGACATCCAATCAAGTAATTCGGAAAAAGAATCTCATAAAAGGTGCAAAACATATAGATGCATAAGCAAGAAAGTTATATATAGGCTCTGTCATCATAATTTTAGGTTTATTCTAACATCTCGTTATTTTGTTAGCAGTTCTTGTTATTCCTTTGTAAAGTTCCTTTAAACCAAACATTGTTTTTTTCTTCATGCTTTTGTTGTAACGCTCATTTCTTCTTAGATATTTGACCTATTTGGTTAGCTACCAAATTTAACATAGATAAGATAAGTTGATTAAATAAATATATAGTCTGTGTCTTTTCAAAAAAAAAGGGGTCTGATTAATAAAACCAAAAATTGATTCTATCTATCAAGGTTATTGATAATGTTGTAGACAACAACAAATAACAAATGATAGTATTAATGACATCTACGTTACAAGATAAAAAAGTTTTAGAAGGAAAATTATTTTACAAAGATAATTTTTTGTGTTTTTTATAAATCTTTTATCAATTAATAAAATATTTTTTTAATAAAATCAATTAAGTTTATTAAATTACAATATATAATTTTTTACTGAAAACTAATAATCACAAAAATGTATCTATAATATATTTTTAATATGTATGAATAAACAAAAAGAATATTGTTTTGTGTAAAGGATGGAGTTATATATTTTTTGTTGTGAAAAAAATTAAATCAAATTACTACTTTATACTCCATCCGTTTCATATTACTTGTCGTTCTAGTTTTATGCACACTTATTATTAAGAAAACATATAATTTTGTATATTTTCAAAAAAACACAATTACATATACATCTAACCATATTTCGACCAATAGAAAAATAAAATGAAAATTTTTATTAAGGAATTTTGCATTGAAACTCTAAAACGATATTTATTTTGAAACGAAATTTTTTTCCTACAACGACAAGTAATATAAAATGATTGGATTATTAAATATCAAACTGTAAATAACGACGTACTAAGGGCATCCACAATGGTGGATCCCTATGGGATCCTTAAAAAAAAGTTTTTTTTTTTGATTTTTTTTTCAGATTAAAAAAGAAAATAATAAAAAAAAATCAATCAATCGCATGTCGTCACGTGTCGTAAACAGTGTAAGGACCGATCCTTATTTAGAGATTTTAAGGATCGAATCCTTAAGTTTTAGTAGAGTCCACTGATTATTTAATTATTTTTTCGCTAAGAACTCCCCTTAAGGACCCCTTGTTGCGGCTGCACTAAGTAAAAATAATAGGGCTATATGGGCCCTAAACAATCAAAATTTTAGATTTTTTATAAATCGAAATAACTCACACAATTCATCCCCAAATATATCTAATTAAATATATCTTTTTCTTCCATCCCCGTGATCATATTAAGCTCTCGTAGACTCAGATAAACTCTGAAAATAGATGCTTATATCACGTGACCAAGTAAAGAGGACCCGACATAGAAGAGGCGTTGATCCTCTGCTGCCGCTCCATGTTAAGCTCCCGTAGACTCAAATACGGAACCACTGGCGTCAGCGTCGTCAACGAAGGAGGTCTTATCGCCCGGTACGGCGTGCTCGAACCGGTTAAGCTATCCGTCACGTAAACCGGACCAGACATCGAACCAGCCCGAAAATTCCTAGCTCTCGCCATGTGAACGTCAAGATCGTCGAACTCAGTGTCTCCCTCGCCGCCGCGTCTTTTCCACTTGCGCCAGTTGAAGAAGAGCAAAGCGTTTCTCAAGAACCAACGGTGCTTCTTCTTGTTCTTCTTGTTGAGAGCGGTACGTGTCAGGTCGTCTTTGGAGATAGGTTTCTGGAGTTTGAACTGATGATGGATACTGTCAATAGATGATGTCGATAAGGTTTCTTTCTTGTGATTCCTCGCTTCTTGCAAAACCTTAGAACATGGCCCCAACAAGTTTATAAAGGAGACTTGTAATGAAACCAGAGAATCAAGGAGGAAGAAGAAGAAGAAGAACCTGGAAGTAGTCGATTTGGGGATCGAAACCATAGTCACTGAAGATCGGGGAAGTGTTCGAAGCCATGTCTTCTTGCGTGAAGAATAGCTTTTAGGGGTTCAAGAGAGAAAGAGCTCACTTTGCTTCAAGAGGAAGTAGTAATGCTTCAGAGTGGTGATGCTGCCCCTTACGTCTAGCCAGCTTTGAGGACGGGTTCGGCAGTGTAGGTTGAGCGCTATTAAGCTCTGAGGTTGATGTTGTCCCGCTTAGGGCCGGATCTTGGTTTCAGAAGATTATCCCAGCTCGGACCTAGAGGGCGGTCCTTGAGCGGGTTCTCTTTGTTTCTATAGAGGAATGGTCTTTTGTTTGGGCGGCAGTATGAATCTGCTTCTTGCTCGCTTTGTTTGCCGATGTTCCCTTTGTCTTCGGGTTTCTCCTTGTGTATCAGTCTCAGCTCGGTCTCTCATTTCAGGTGCTTCAAGATTGTATCGATATTATAGTCCTGATTCGCTACCAAGCTGAACGGTTATAATATCGATTGCTTTTGATTTCATGTTTTTACCTTTTTTTGCCATGAAATCAAGTCTAGAGGCTTTATTTTTTGTTAATCCCACTTTGTAAACCTCAACATTCATTCTTGAAATGATATTTACATTCTTAGCAAAAAAAAAAAAAAAAAAGAGA
>MU107103.1:0-67092 GCA_012274485.2 Sinapis alba | reverse complement strand
CAAGCTTGCTTTCAGACGCACAGTTTGTGTTTGTGTAGAGACTTACACTTGTAATGAAACAGGACGTTGGGTGACACAAGAGGAGGCTTACGCTGCGGTTCAAACTTCATCAGATAAAGACACTAAAGTACCTCTCGTTAAAAAGCCTGTGCCTTCTTCAGAAGCTGGACCAAGTGTGGCGAAACCACCTGGGCGGGTTATCTCGGCTACTTTAAACCCGAAAAGAAATGTGAAAGGAGCTGCATCATCTGTTGAGATTGTCAACAACAACAACAAGAGAAAGAGAACAGATGAGAAACCGAAGAAAGTATCTGCAGAAGAGAAAGCTGCGTTGAGGGGGAGAGAAGCTGCTAGGAAACGAGTTGAAGACAGAGAAAAATCATTGCTTGGCCTTTACAACAGACCCCTTTGATCAAAACCATTGATTGATCCTCTATAACAGAGGAGAGCAGTGTAGCGGTTATTTTGGTTATTCCTTCAAACTCTCGGGTATTTCTCGGAAGATTGGACTTGTCTTCCTTTAACTATTGTTCCAAATTAATCACTTCCTCTTTGTTGTACAATCCTATTCGTAGTCTCAATTTTGAATACGGCTTGTAAGAGCCTTTGAAAAAAGATCTTCAATTTTTTATAAAATCGAGTTCATTTGTTTTCGTATTTCGGTTATTTTTCATAAGTTTTCTGGTTTCGCTAATCTATCCCAATATATAAAAGAGATTCTGAACGAATAACTGAGAAAATCAGCAAATCAGAAAGTGCGATTTCAGCTTAAATTCTACGTGTATAACTGAGAAATAAACATTTATCCTTTTCACCTTCTCACACGAGCTTTTATATCCTTCGCCTCTGTCTTCTTGTCTTTCCAGTAGAAACTGAGAAATAAATATATTTGCTCTATTTTGTCCATCTCCCTTCAAGGAACTAATTCAATTGTTTGATTAACCACAAATTTTACCAAAGTGGCAGATTTTTCAACGTCAAGCCCAAAAAAAAAAGTTGAAGAGCAAGGTACAATTTGATTAATCAATTTTTTTTGCATTTACAAAATATACTTGAACTAAATTGTAGTTTTCCTTAATTCTTCGCAAATTAAAGCCTTGCAACTGATTGAGGTATGAGACACTGAAATTCATTATACAACGATTCATTACTATCTGTGTTAAGGTAATTTTGTTATTTGGAGATTTGAGAATATATCTACTGTAGAAGCCGGGAAATCGAATTAACATAAACGATATAAATAGAATAACGTTAAGAAAATATACGATTCAAAAACGAAATGGAACAGCGATATGAAAAACATTTTCGAAAAGAAACCATGGAGTCAAGACAAATCTCTTTCCTTAACTCTTAATATTCGCTCCATAAGTGCGACGGATCTGTACGAGTAAGAATCCCAGAATAAAACCATGATAGGTTGGCACGCGGCACTCGTGAACAACCCCTACGAACTATTGATCTACGAAACACTCTCTAACCTATAGACTTATGCTTTGGGATTTTTTGCTGTTGGATATCGATATGAAAAAATGTTAAAGAGGAATGAGGAGAGACCGATCTTTTATAGAGGAGAAGAAGAGCATCTTTCCGCAACGGTTACAGAATGTGCGCACGTTGGCGGAGATCTCGCGGAGATATCGGGAAGTTAAGTTGTGAAACTTAATCCCCAAGACTCTCTACTTTCTTGTTTTAAAAAATCTTGATGAGAAGATAAACAACATGGCGTTTTTAGTTTTTGAACAAACTCCTTGTCGTTTTGAAATAAAATGCATGTTATTTTTGGGCAAAAACGTTGAGCTTAATTGGGCCCAAAAAGAACATCTTTTAGTGGCCCTGGGGCCACATTCTCCCAAACCCAAGCCCACGCCCACGCTGAGCCGAGCCGGACGGCGGCGGCGGCGCACGCGTGGGGAGTCCTCTCTTCCCATGAACCATTTACACCCTCATAACACAAGGACATATATATACTACCCTCTCTTGAGTATTTTGCCCGATGTGGGACTTTCCATGTTACTCAATTATTAAGCTTTTGGGCTTTTGATTGCATGGCCCATTCATTTGTTTTCACTTTATTAATTTGATCCAACAATCCCCCACATGAATAGAAATGAATCTAAACATATGCAGACTAAATGCAGACTCGATAGACTCTAGAAACTATTTAAAAATTTCTGACTAGACTTAACCTAATGACTAGACAGATTGACTTATTGAGAGTGTGCGCGAAAAATTCTCTGTGTTTGAGTTGGTGGCATTTTTAAGCCTTAAACCACTCATAGTTAATATATGTCGGGTTTACTTTACCAGAAGGTGAACATGATGTCTTGAACCAACCGGTGTTTTATGTAGACCGAGACAACATGCATAGCGCAGCTTCATTTTCTCGTAGAACTTAGTTCTCTATTGTGTTTATTGTGGCCTTGAACTATTCCTGGTTTTCATGAGTGAACTTAGAGAATATAGCCTTGCCTTCATTCTCCTAGAAACGGTCTCAATTCACATTCATTAGGTGATTGACCATGAAAAGTATTGAGTAATACTCTGCTTTAGAAGCTATGGAATCATTAAAAGTCTATGCTTATCCTTTTCACATTCGTTAGCACTTTTATCATCTTTAGGAGCTGGGAAGAGAATATATTGTCTCAAAGTGCTTGTAGTAGATTTTGTTTGATTTTGTTTTCCCTTTGAACCTACGTCTTGGGATCTCCAGTCATGATAGGTAGGGTTACAATCAAGCATCCTTATTTGTTATAGGCTTTAAACCTATTCATTTTGATGATTTAGCAACTATATCTTGTGGCAAACCTTTGGTGAATAGATCCGCTAGGTTGTCGGCCGATTTGATGTAGTCAATTGTGATTACACCATTTGAGATAAGTTATCTAATGGTTTTATATCGGCTTCTGATGTGACGAGATTTACCATTGTAGAGATTATTTTGAGCCCGAGCTATAGCTGATTGACTATCACAATGTATGCGTATAGCTGGTACAGATTTCTCCCACATAAGAATATCTTCCAACAAATTTCTAAGTCATTCAGCTTCTTCTGCTGCTTTGTCTAAGGCTATAAATTCAGATTCCATGGTAGATCTGGTTAACACTGTTTGTTTGCTAGATTTCCAAGATATTGTTGCTCGTCCTAGGGTAAAAATATATCCACTTGTGGATTTTGAGTTTTTAGAATCTGATATCCAGTTAACATCACTGTATCCTTCTAAAACTGATGGTTCTTTACCGTAGTGAAGCCCAAAATCTTTGGTGTAGCGCAAGTAATTGAGTACTCTTGTTATAGCTTTCCAGTGTGTATGACATGGATTACTTGTATACCGACTAAGTACGTTTACTGCATGCGCTAAATCTGGTCTTGTACAATTGGTTAAGTACATAAGACTTCCGATCACTAGTGCATACTCGTTTTGTGAAACCGCTTCACCTGAATTCTTTGTCAAGTGCATTTGGGGATCTAACGGAGTTTTTGCAGTACTATTAGAGTAATTTTTAAATATCTCTAATATTGTTTGAGCATAATGAGATTGGTTAAGATAATTCCATTAATTTCTTGTGACTTTAACCCCAAGAATAACATCTGCTAATCCCAAATCTTTCATCTCAAATTTTCCTTTGAGCATGTTCTTTGTTTGAATGATAATGTCTTTATTGCTTCTAATAATGAGCATATCATCTACATATAAATATAACAAAACATATGCATTTTTGGTTATTTTGTAGTATATGC
This sequence comes from Sinapis alba, assembly GCA_012274485.2. NCBI lineage: Eukaryota > Viridiplantae > Streptophyta > Magnoliopsida > Brassicales > Brassicaceae > Sinapis > Sinapis alba. The sequence continues at coordinate 63,354 of MU107103.1, read as the reverse complement.
ATTTATCACATTCATTAATTTTGAAACCATTTGACAATATTGTATTGTCAAATTTTTTGTGCCATTGTTCAGGAGCTTGTTTAAGCCCATAAAGTGACTTTACAAGTCGACAAACTTTGTCTTCTTGTCCAGAAATGACAAAATCCTCAGGTTGTTTCATGTAAATTTCCTCTTCTAAATCACCATTTAGAAAAGCAGTTTTTACATCCATTTGATGGATTTCTAGGTCTGTTAAGACTGCGATTGCTATCATCAACCTTATTGATGTTATTCTCATTACTGGAGAATATGTATCAAAATAGTCAAAGCCTTCCTTTTGTCGGAATCCTTGAACTACAAGCCTAGCTTTGTGTTTACCAGGTGTTCCATCATGGTTTAGTTTTTGTTTTAAAATCCACTTACTTCCTAATGCTTTGCAACCTGGTGGTAAATCTGTTATATACCATGTATAATTTTGCATGATAGAATCGAATTCATTTTTGACGGCTTCATTTTAAAACAGAGCGTTTGGTGAAGACATGGCTTCTGCCAAAGTTTTTGGATCATTTTCTACTAAAAATGTCATTAAGAAATCTTCACCAAAAGATTTTGCCTTTCGAGCTCTTTTGCTTCTTCTAGGTTCATCTTCTTTTTCATTTTCTGAAGAAATCTCGACCTTTGTCTCAATTTTTGAATCATTGTCATTGTTTCTTTATTCTCTAGTTCGTTTAAAACCTTGTTTTTCCTTACATGGAAAAATATTTTCAAAGAAGGATTCATTTCTTGATTCTATGACTGTATTTACATGGATATCTGATATTTCAGATTTATGTACCAGAAATCGATAAGGACTACTATTATGTGCATATCCGATAAAAATGCAATCCACTGTTTTGGGTCTAATAGTGACCTTTTTTGGTGGCGGTACTGCAACTTTTGCCAAGCACCCCCACACTTTAAGGTATTTATACGAAGATAAATTACCTTTCCATAATTCGTATGGAGTTTTGCCAGTTACTTTGTGTGGAATTTTGTTGAGGATATAATTAGTGGTAAGCAACGCTTCCCCCCACATGTTTTGGGGTAACCCAGATTCCTGCAACATTGCATTCATCATCTCTTTTAAAGTTTGATTTTTGCGTTCAGCAATTCCATTAGATTCTGGTGAATAAAGAGCTGTAGTTTGATGGATTATTCCATGTTCCTTACAAAATGTATTAAATGGACCATCATACTCGCCTCCTCTATCAAATGCACACCGTTTTTAGATAAGTAAGAAACGTTTCGCGGAAGTGCTATAAAGCAAATTGCAAACACCATTTACTAATCCGATTAAAAGCTTTAAATAGAAAGCGAAATAAAAGTTAAGACTGTAGAAGCCGGGAAATCGAATTATCATAAACAATATAAATAGAATAACGTTAAGGAAATATACGATTCAAAAACAAAATTAGACAGCGATATGAAAAACGTTTTCGAAAAGAAACCATGGAGTCGACATGAATCTCTTTCCTTAACTCTTAATATTCGCTCCGTAAGTGCGACGGATTTGTACGAGTAAAAGTCCCAGGATAAAACCATGATAGGTTGGCACGCGGCACTCGTGAACAACCCCTACGAACTATTGATCTACGAAACACTCTCTAACCCATAGACTTACGCTTTGGGATTTTTTGCTGTTGGATATCGATATGAAAAAATGTTAAAGAGGAATGAGGAGAGACCAATCTTTTATAGAGGACAAGAAGAGCATCTTTCCGCAACGGTTACAGAATGTGCGCACGTTGGCGGAGATCTCGCGAAGATATCAGGAAGTTAAGTTGTGAAACTTAATCCCCAAGACTCTCTACTTTCTTGTTTTAAAATTTTTTGATGATAGGATAAACAACATGGCGTTTTTAGTTTTTGAACAAACTCCTTGTCGTTTTGAAATAAAATGCATATTGTTTTTGGGCAAAAACGTTGAGCTTAATTAGACCCAAGAAGAACATTTTTTAGTGGTCCTGGGGTCACATTCTCCCAAACCCAAGCCCACGCCCAAGCCCACGCCCAAGCCCACGCCCAAGCCCACGCTGAGCCGAGCCGGACAGCGGCGGCGGCGCGCGCGTGGGGAGTCATCTCTTCCCATGAGCCATTTACACCCTCATAACACAATGGTATATATATATACTACCCTCTCTTGAGTATTTTACCCGATGTGGGACTTTCCATGTTATTCAATTATTAAGCTTTTGGGCTTTTGGTTGCATGGCCCATTCATTTGTTTTCACTTTATTAATTTGATCCAACATCTAAGTCTCCACATTTTGTGATATTTGTTTTACTTTATGTGTGTTGTGATTTGACCATTTTAGATCGGAGACAAGAGATGTATTTTAATCCTACCATTCAGAAAATTATCCATCTCACCGGTAGCTACGTTCATGTAAGCCAATCTTCCCCTGAAAATTTGTAATGTTTCTTGGAGCTTCATCTGCGGTGACAATCAAAAATTTTGGGTTAATCTTTTGGACAATAGATTTCACTAGCCTAATACATATTTTTAAATTCTCATAGATCTTTTATCTTAGTTTGGTGATTTTTATTCCATGAGCTCTGTCAGATTGATGATGTATACATTCAACATCCTTATGTTTGAGTTTGAATTGTCCTTCAAATAAGTTGGTGCTTTTAATTGTTGCTTTCAATCTCACACATCAACTTTGATGTCACTATGGTTTCCGCCGCAAAAGCCCATGCGTGCTGCACCGCTTCTCCCTCTCCTGTCACCATGAAGATAAGTGACTGACGACAATCTCGCTCTTTGGATTAGAACAAGAATGAGAGGATAAAGTGGGAATATAGAACATGAGAAGCACTGGTATAGTTAACAGCTTCAGTTAGTGATAAAAGAAACGGTAAACAACTAATCATTTGTTAGATTTTGGATATTTTAAGGTTTACCATCATGTCTCTGAGTAATGTGAAGTTATAAATCAGCCAGCTGTTTCAAAAAAAGTGATGTTCCAGAGTTAAATTTGTACATGAGTTTGGCCAGCGTGTAATACTAATATGCATCACAATGGATAGCTTAATTAACAGTAACTTTGTGATCACATGGATAATCCGATTAAAAGCTTTAGATAGAAAGCAAAATAAAAGTTAAGACTGTAGAAGCCGGGAAATCGAATTATCATAAACAATATAAATAGAATAACGTTAAGGAAATATACGATTCAAAAACAAAATAGAACAGCGATATGAAAAACGTTTTCGAAAAGAAACCATGGAGTCGACACGAATCTCTTTCCTTAACTCTTAATATTCGCTCCGTAAGTGCGACGGATTTGTACGAGTAAAAGTCCCAGGATAAAACCATGATAGGTTGGCACGCGGCACTCGTGAACAACCCCTACGAACTATTGATCTACGAAACACTCTCTAACCCATAGACTTACGCTTTGGGATTTTTTGCTGTTGGATATCGATATGAAAAAATGTTAAAGAGGAATGAGGAGAGACCGATCTTTTATAGAGGAGAAGAAGAGCATCTTTCCGCAACGGTTACAGAATGTGCGCACGTTGGCGGAGATCTCGCGAAGATATCAGGAAGTTAAGTTGTGAAACTTAATCCCCAAGACTCTCTACTTTCTTGTTTTAAAATTTTTTGATGAGAGGATAAACAACATGGCGTTTTTAGTTTTTGAACAAACTCCTTGTCGTTTTGAAATAAAATGCATATTGTTTTTGGGCAAAAACGTTGAGCTTAATTGGACCCAAGAAGAACATCTTTTAGTGGTCCTGGGGTTACATTTTCCCAAACCCAAGCCCACGCCCAAGCCCACACACACGCTGAGCCGAGCCGGACAGCGGCGGCGGCGCGCGCGTGGGGAGTCCTCTCTTCCCATGAGCCATTTACACCCTCATAACACAATGGCATATATATATACTACCCTCTCTTGAGTATTTTACCCGATGTGGGACTTTCCATGTTACTCAATTATTAAGCTTTTGGGCTTTTGGTTGCATGGCCCATTCATTTGTTTTCACTTTATTAATTTGATCCAACATCTACGTCTCCACATTTTGTGATATTTGTTTTACTTTATGTGTGTTGTGATTTGACCATTTTAGATCGGAGACAAGAGATGTATTTTAATCCTACCATTCAGAAAATTATCCATCTCACCGGTAGCTACGTTCATGTAAGCCAATCTTCCCCTGAAAATTTGTAATGTTTCTTGGAGCTTCATCTGCGGTGACAATCAAAAATTTTGGGTTAATCTTTTGGACAATAGATTTCACTAGCCTAATACATATTTTTACATTCTCATAGATCTTTTATCTTAGTTTGGTGATTTTTATTCCATGAGCTCTGTCAGATTGATGATGTATACATTCAACATCCTTATGTTTGAGTTTGAATTGTCCTTCAAATAAGTTGGTGCTTTTAATTGTTGCTTTCAATCTCACACATCAACTTTGATGTCACTATGGTTTCCGCCGCAAAAGCCCATGCGTGCTGCACCGCTTCTCCCTCTCCTGTCACCATGAAGATAAGTGACTGACGACAATCTCGCTCTTTGGATTAGAACAAGAATGAGAGGATAAAGTGGGAATATAGAACATGAGAAGCACTGGTATAGTTAACAGCTTCAGTTAGTGATAAAAGAAACGGTAAACAACTAATCATTTGTTAGATTTTGGATATTTTAAGGTTTACCATCATGTCTCTGAGTAATGTGAAGTTATAAATCAGCCAGCTGTTTCAAAAAAAGTGATGTTCCAGAGTTAAATTTGTACATGAGTTTGGCCAGCGTGTAATACTAATATGCATCACAATGGATAGCTTAATTAACAGTAACTTTGTGATCACATGGGTTTGACCCTCTTGCACTATATCTCTCTTTCACCCTCCCCCCCCCCCCCATTCACTAGCACAAATCTCTCTGATCTCATATAGTTTTGGTTGTCATTGCTGTGTTCACAAAATTTAAGCAGGTTTCGTTGACGGAAGCTTGAACGATAGACAAGATTGTCCACACAGATTTGACTCGATGTTGTCTTTGATAATGAAAGAATCAAAGAAAAATATCTTATGAAAATCACTAGGACCGCCATAAGAAACCAGGACAAGGTGAACGTTTTAAAATTATTATTGTATGGTATATTTCATAGTTAATTGCCAGTAAGTCAAACATATCAAGGGTAACCATTCACCAAGTTATATTATGGTCAAAGCTATAGGACTAATGCATTGCTTTTAAGTTTTTAACGTATCTTGATTAAGTCAAAGCTTCTAATTAATTTCCAAATCTATGGTTAAACCACTCACAGGAAATTACGTATGTAGCCAAAGTAATCCTCTGCAATCCATGGCAAACCAATCATATACATCAATCGGTGTCAGTTTACAGCACAAAGATGCTTACTTCATTTCCGTAGCTATATAATTGTGTACGTTTACGGCAGCTCACTCCGAGACTTAATTTGGAGCAAGCGACGGAGAGTGTGAAGAGAGGGCAAAACTAATTGTAGAACAAGTTTTGAGGGAACGAACGAGCGATGGAGAGAATGAGGTGGAGCTTTTGTTTCTTGGTTTTGGTTTCTGGTCAGAGAAGCAAATATCATTCTTATTCAGGTCATTTCTTGCTTTTAAATGTTTCTCAGATTTTGTTTCCGTATCTGGTATAGTGTTTCGATTTAATTAACAGCACTTGCTCTTAAGTATTGACATGATGCTCTATCCGGACTCTGGAGTCAAGTAGAGTCATGTTCTATAGCGATTTATGTTGTCCTCATCTGACTATTGGAGCATTGCAAAATGGTTACCATCCAATATGAAAGTATCTCCAATCATTTGTCTTTTGCATCATGAATACATGACTTTTTGATGGAAGACTACTTTCACCGAGCCAAGCCTTACAAGGACCATCCTATCATTACAAGGTGACCTTTTTCATCTTTATCCCCCTTTGTTACTTAAATAATTGTTTTTGTACGTTCATCAACATGGTGAGATGTCATTTCGACATTTATATGTTATATAGTTGTGCTTCAATGGTTTGATATGGGTTTCTAACACATGATGCAGAAGCTGACAGAGGATTTTAGTGTAATAATACCGGTTAGCTTCTTTGAGAAGGCTAATAACGCCATTATTGAAGCTGATGGAACTGAGCTCGGGGTTTATAGGAAGTCACATATTCCTGATGAAGCAGATGAGTCAAGTTTGAAGTTGGAAAGAGCTCGACCTTCTTTTGCTAATACCTATTGTTTACTTCAAGTTATCAAGAGAAATTTGATTTCAATCCTGGTGACACTGGCTTTAAGGTAGTCTTGAGCAGGAGGATCCCCAAACTAAAGTTTGCAAAAATTAGAGTAGGTAAGTTACTCGAGATTTTTTATGTAGCTTTTCCGTATGATTTTTAAGTTGATGAAATCATAACTGAAGTATTGGTGCAGTGTATTATTCAGCTATACGTTGGGATCAATGGTTACCAAGGCAACTCGAGGTATGGTTCTACAAAGTGTTGAACTGTTTTATCATACTGCCACTGGCTCTGGACCTCAAGACCATGGATTAGATTTGGGTGATCACTGGAGGAGAGTCATGCAAGGGCACCCTGGAGCTAATATTATGAGCTATTAGTTCTTATCACTGTCCATTTTCAAAGTCTCTCAGTGTCCTCTTATCGACTTGCTATGTGTATAACTTCTGAATGTTAAGATATTTTTAGAGTGACGTGAGCAATAAGTAGATTACATGTATATTGATAAGTTGTGTTTCTGTGGTTAGATTGATCAGTCATATCTCCACAACTAAACAATTTTTCTGAAATGATCACAATGGAACCGGATCAATCTGTTTCGAAGATTTATGAGAAAAGATGTATGTCAGCATTTTGTGTAATTCTATTTTTTAATTCTTCTTCTTTTGATTATATTTTTCGTTGATCCTAATCTTTTTGTTCACAACTATGTACTTAATAATTTGTAGCACTGGGGTAAAAACGAAACTAATTTATTGTTTTAAAAGTGATTTATTAGCTGATTGCACTAGAGTATAAGTGATTTACAAAACTATTTATTGTATTCACAACTATTACCAACCTTTATTTTGAGATATATTATTTATAAATACCTCAAATCAAATTAATATTTTACCCTGTAAATTATTATTCTTATCAGCTTTGTTATATGTATTTAATTGCAAGTTTTGTAAATAATTAAGATCAAGTTAATATATTTTTTGAAATTGTTATTTATTAATTTAGCCGAACTTTAATATAAGTTAAATCCGTGCGTAGCACAGACAAGTCTCTAGTCTTACTATACTAAAAGGGGAACACCCTCAAATTCTAAGCTATCCATGTAGGCATATTAATTCAAACCAATCATAACTTGAGAATAGGACATGTCATCTCTATGTTTTTTTTAACACAAATTATTTCTATGCTTAAATCATTTGTTTCTCTATCTTTCATCTTATTAATCCTTTTCCACTAACGTTGCCTTGCCAAAACAAAATATCTTTGAGGAAGTCAAATCGTTCTACACTCCATCCGACAATTAATGCTATACTGCTAAGTCCTAAGTCAATATTTTAATATTATATAGTTTATTAATCTTATGAATCAAAGATTTATTTATTTCTAAATATTTTTTGATAAAATAAGAATCATAATTTCTTCCATTGCTTTAGTTATTAAAATCAAACTTTGTAGATTTAGCTTTTATCTTATTTTAATGTTGGTGTAATGGAATATATTAGATATATTTTAGATGTAACACTAAACTATTAAATTTTAAATTAAAAAACTATGTTTAAATTTAAAAAAATAGAAATAGACTTCATTTAGAAGATAACTATCATAGGACTTTTGATATTACTGAAAATTTCAAATTTGTAACTACTAATTTATTAATAGGATCATATATTTATATTGGATTATGTTCTATTTCGAATCGTTATACTTCCAAGAGTAAATAAACTATTAATTTATAATACATACAGTTTATAACTTTATATTGTAGTTATAAATAAAGAGAAAATAATCGAAGAGGAAGAAGAAACTCATGTAAAATTATGTAATTAAAATGGTAAATGGTGGGTATGATGAGGTGAATCTAAGAGAATTTGTTGTATTAATTAATGTCAGCGTAAATGATGCTTTCTTCGTCCTCTAAAATAATTTAGAATAAGATATTCACATAAATAAGTCAATGTTTGTTGTTGATGGAAGAAATGTTTATATTATTTTTTGACAGCACTATCTATATTTTAATTAGTAAACTGATCCAAAGAGATTAGTTGTGGAGCTAACCAATTGAGGATTATAATGTTTACATTAGAAAAAGTACCAAGTTGTGTGCGTGTTTTTTCGCTAGGATATCGGCACATACATTAAAATTGTAAGATATGAATGACAGAAAAATAGAGAAAATAGTGTAGATGACTGAAGTTTGTCCATTCCGAAAGTAAAGATGGCAAAATTCTTCTTTGTCAATTAGCCTCACCAATTGAAGGCACTTTGATTCGAAATGCATAGATGTGAATTTTAAATGAATAGAGTTGTAGCAAACTGCATGTGTAAAGGAGAAGAAATGTTATATAAATGATTTTTTCCTGATTTTTTTTCTTGTGCCTATAGGCTCTTCGCAATTTGAAAGAAAAAAAAAACATATGTGTAAAAATCTTTGGCTCGGTCAAAATTTCTCCATTTGTTTATAAAGTTGTTGTTATCTGACTTTCATGTAATTTTTCATTGTTGATTTAAAAGCCCAGCAACTCATTTATACTGAATTTTTGATACACTTTTTTTTCTGTGATTTGAATCTTAAAAAAGAGATAAACTTCTATATGTTATGTAAACTCGGAACAAATATTTAGCTTTAGAAAACATTTACATGTTTCAGACTTATAATACATACATATATACTGTTTAAAATTATGCATCTAAAACATGTGTAAAGCCTAAATCTTTATATTATTTAATGTGTTAGTCATAATATATATAACATTATTTTAAAATTTCAATTGTGTCACATACACAAAACCTCCAATAAAAATAAAATCCTCCATCTACAACAACAAGAAAAATGAAAATTATAAACATATAAAATTAAATTAAACAAAAGAACATTGGAAAATAAAAAATTAATGTAAAAGAAAACAAAATAACAAATAATATATTATAATAAAAAAAACATAATCCGCGCAAAGCGCGGATAAAATCTCTAGTTAATATAAAATGAACCAAACGCAACTCTAAATATAAACTTAAAAAGCACTGCATTGTGCAAATAAGTAATAATACAAACGATTTGGTAAAGTACTTAATTAATACTGCACCAGGCTCTTTGGGGTTGGATACAAGATAAATACCCGCTAATTTTCTTATACGAGTTTACTTTGGTATCAGGTTTCTTTCCGAGTGTTGACTTTCCCCTGTTGTTCTGATTCTGAATGTGTCAAAGAGGCTTCTTTCATTTTTATCTTTCAAGTTGGTTAGGGCTTAGAGTCCCTTTTTTTTAGTGGGGTTCCAAATGATACAAAGTTACACCATATTAATGTGTCGAAATCTCCAAAACATATTTGCAATTCAAGCTGGTTCCATTATTCAAAAGGGCCTCTAGATCGAGATCTAAGTTCATCAATATACTTCCAGTCCCTCGCAGCTGTGTATTTTCTTCATATATAGATTCATTCAAGCTAACAAACAAATATTCTTTTGGTAGGTTTAGATAAAATATCACTGAAATTGTTTAAACAATTACAAAAATATAAAACATAATTATGAAGTATAAATGAATAAATTAAATAAAACTTACCAATTAAAAGGTAAGTTCTATTATTATGTTTATTTTAATAAACTGCATTACATACTCTTATTAAATTACTTATTTTATACTACTTTAACCATTTATAAAACACTGTGGCTGGAATTGGTTTCTTCTTATCACTAAATCCGTAAAGACCATCAATCTCTGCCATCCATGTACATTTAGTACATCTTTTAAAATCTCTATTCGCATCGTAAATGTCGAACACACCTTTCTTTACTTTTCCTTGATGAAATGCACAGAAGTATTATAGTGTACTATTAAAAAAATTAACATAGAACTGCCAACGATATGATTCACCTTTCTTAATAGCACGCAGCCCTATATCATCATCTGCTGATTTACAATGCACATCAAGAATATATGTGTTATTATTCGTAATTTTGACTTTCATTAGCGGTCCAGTAATGGGAATTTTGAATCCTTCTGAACATATCAATGATAATATCACCATAATGGTTATAGTAAACCAGAAAATAGATGTGAGATTTGTTTTCGATGAGTTTTTCATAATGATAGGCATGTAGTGAAGGTATTAATGTTATCAACAGTTCATAATTTATATAGAGCAAAATAACTTATATATTAATTTAATTTAAATACCTAAATTAGTTAAAAAGCCAATAGAGTTTTTGCGTAGTTATAAGAAAGTAAAGTTGCTCAACTAATCCCAAAAGGTGTAGATTTAGACAAGTTAATTGTCTAAAACATTGAAAATAATTTTCTTTCAAATAGTTATGAATCTCAAACATGACCTTTGTATAAAGTTTATACTCACTTATTGATTATACTAGTGGTGTAACCCCGCGCCGGTCTGCCATCACCTTTGGAATGATGCTGACTGAAGAACATGTGTCGTAGAGCGCATAAGGATACTCAATGCCTCTTAACAAACAGGATACTACAAATTTCTCAGGATTAATCTTCTTCTTAACTTAGTGTAATCCTCTGCTTCATCTTCTCTTTGACTTTATGGAACATTCTCTCAATGTCTTGCTCAGTTTCCTTCGTTTCTCTGAAGAACATCCAAAATATGTGGATAAAGTAAGCCTCTTCGAATCGCTTATCCATGGGAATCCTTAGAACTATTTTAGTAAGGTTATCCATCTCCTTCTCATTAGCTCCTCTCCTAAGATGCTTCGGAACCTTTTCCTTCTTCCCTCAAGGTTCGCTTTTCAGTAGCATGATCAAATTGCATAGGCTTTGATGCATCTTTTGATTGGTGATTGATAATGTCTTTTGTTGTCTTTGGAGATTTGGATTGGTTTCTGAGTTCATTCAGTTGGGCTACATTGATTTTGGGTAGTTGAACGCGGTAGGTGAGAGGTGGTCATCAATCAATGCTAGAGAGCATATGCCGATCGTCGTCTAACTCTCTCTGTCGATCGGGGACTGGCTCATGGTGCCGATCGATATTCTTCATTGGCACACGATAAGGGTTAGGTGGATGAGGGTGTCTAGCTGCGAACTCTTCATGGGTCATGATCCGCACTGTCTCGCACGATGCAACTGACTCTATAGATGGTGTCGATCAATGCTCAACAAGATGTGTTGGTCGGTGCTCGTCTGACTCTGTCGGTTGATGTCCCTCTCATGGTGTCGATCGACACCAGTGTGAACTTTTGAAACTCAAAGAGCTCTCAACTTCGAAATCTCCCTCCTGAAGCTTTTCCTCTTTAACCACTTGTCAGAAGTCATCATCTATGATGACATTCACGTGGTGCTTCGGTGTTTTCTCTCCTTTGCCCTTGATAAAAAAAAAATAAATACTTATTTAAAAAAAAATAGTTTCAAAAAGAAGTTTATAATTTCAAAATGAAAATCTGAAAAAAAATTCGAAAAAATACATTAAAGAAATTTATAATTTCAAATTTGGAAAAGTATAATACAATTTTTTTATTTTATTTTTACTTATTTAACTAATTATGTATTATATATATAATAAGGGTATAAGACTCTCTTACCTTTTAATGAAGAAAGTATTTTTGAAAATATCTCTTTAGTGATAGTAAATATAAATAATGGTACCAACAAAATGGTAAACTTGAAAATTCCCATCAATTTAGGGTTGCATGGTTCGGTATGATTCAAACCGATATAAACACATAGAAATTTAAATAATGCATTCAATAGTTCAAAAAACACAGTAATAGCAAGGGAAATAACATGTCCAAGAAATAACGTGTTATTAAAAATAAATATTATATTGATACAAAAGTTAATCCTTTGTGTGAAAGTTTTAAAATAGAGCCCATATCATTTATTAGTTACAGTAGAACTTGTTGAAATCTACTCCTATATAAAGAGTGTGTTGCATTCATTTATGAAGTACGAAAGGTAATATCATCTTTCTTCTATCTTTCTTTAGTTTATTTCTTTACTCATTTTTTTTTATCATTTGTAGTATAATAATTATAATTCATAATTCATGAAATCTTTTATATATATCATAAATAGAAACATAGTAATATTATTATAACACATTATCTGCACGATCACTCTACCGTTATATTACATTTTCAACTATTATTAATGGAATTCAACCATGATGCATGTTATTTATTTGTTAGTTATATTATTATCGGAGTACGGCCATGCCGCTTCATTTTTTATTATTAATTTTTATATGGTTGCTTAAGGCACCATAATGGTTGTGTCACCGCCTAAAGATTTATTTTTATTGTTTTATAATTAATGACTTTATGATTAACTTTTTGTTTTTACTATGATTATTTTATCACCATGAATTTTTAATTTTATGTTTAAACTGATAATTTCTGATTAATATTTATCTTATGTTTTTAGTTCCAACGGTCATAAATAAAAAAAATTACTTTCCAAACGACTAGTTAACGGCTAATGAACAGTGATTTTAAAATCTATAAATACTCTTACAATTCATTTCATTTCATATCTCTCCAGAAATTTATTTTACAAAATATTCATTAAAATGCTTAACCCGTTCTTTGTTTTAATAATTGGCTTTTTAGCGGTTGTTTCTTATAATTTACTTGTTGGAGAATTCTCTCTCGAAGAAAATGTGTTTATTTTCATTTTGATGTTTTACATATTTGTATTACTTGTAATCACATTACTTATGCATGTACCTCGCATACTTCAATGAAATTATATTTCTAATTATGTTCCTTATTATTATTTGATTTTAGAAACTCAAAGGCAAACATGGAGAAGCTGTAATTTCCCACTTTGAACATCACCAGTACCAACTACATCTCTTGGGTTACCATTGTCAAACTCCATCTTGAATCCCTTCATTTATCTGAAACCGTTAAAGAAAAAAATATTGCTACGCCTCAAGAAAAGGCTAAATCGGTGATCTTCCTTAGAAGACACCTTGATGAAAGTATCATTTATGACTATGCAAATATGAGAGATCCTAAAGAGCTATGGAACTCTATGAAAAACCGTTTTGATCATAAGAAAGACATAACACTTCCACTTGCTCGGGATGAATGGCAGAGTGGGATTTCAAGATTTCGACAAAGTGATGAATTACAATTCTGTTGTGTTAGGAATTGTGGCCAAACTGAGATATTGTGGTGAGACGATCACCGAATCACAAATGCTTAAGAAGACATACACCACATTCCACAAGAGCCATATCACCCTGCAATAACAGTATAGGTTGCGAGAATATACCAAATTTCGGATTTGATTGTGGCGCTTCACATAGCATAAAAGAACAATGAGCTTTTGATCAAGAATCACATGACTCGTCCAACTGGTTCTAAACCGTTTTCTGAAGCAAACGCATTAGATGCAAAGAAACCAGTGAAGGAAAATAAGATTTTTCGGGGTCGTGGTTGTGGTCGTCAAAACTACCGTGGACGTGGAATAAAATACAATCCACAAGATAGGAAGTCATTCCAGTGGATCCGCTCTGAGCAAATCCCTAAGGGAAAAGAACAACAAGAAAGTACCTCCCAGAAGCAAGAAGATGCTTGTTTCGGATGCGGTACTAAGGGACATTGGTCTCGTATATGTTGTACCCCTAAACACCTTTGTGCTCTATACAAAGAGTCTGTCAAAAGAAAATAAAAAGAGGTAAACTTTGCGGAACATTCTGAGGGTACAACGCACCTCGATGCGTCTGACTTTGTGAATGATTTTGAGGAGACTGCTATCATTGAAGCTTAAATACCTATCATGTGACTCTTGAAATTCCATAATTATACCATAATAATTATTGTTTGTAGAAGATTAATGTATAATTATCATGTGCTTTTCTTCTATTTATGTATAATTATTGTGTGTTTGATGTTTGCTAAGGATGTATAATATTTTATGAATAATATTCTTATATATGTTAATTTTTTTGTTTATCTCAGAAATGGACACTACAAATGGAACATTAACCAACACTAATGCTAGAGATATTTGTATACCAGATAGTGGAACAACGCATACTATTCTAAAACACAAAAAATATTTTTCTGAAATAAAACCGATAATTATCACTGTTAATACAATATGAGGTCCTGCAGACTTGATTGAAGAAATTGATAAATCTCATTTCACTTTACCCAATGGGAAAAAATTTTCAATAAATAATGCATTGTTTTCTCCAAAATCTAAAAGAAATTTGTTGAGTTTTAAAGACATATATCTTCAAGGATTTGATACTCAGTCTGCAACTGAGGATAGAAAGAAATATATGTATATTAATCTGGAGGAATCGGGAAAACAAAAAATGTTGGAAAAACTACCAAAACTTCCTTTTGGTCACACGTTTGTCTATTGTCTTCTCGGAATGTGGCATTTGCATGATTTTTATCTCAGATAATCAAACTAAGAGCTCAGTTTCCTGATTATCCAATAAAGAGAGTTAGACTAGACAACATTGGTGAATTCACTTCCCAAGCATTCCATGATTGTATGGTAACTGGAATCGAAGTTGAACATCATGTTGTTCATGTTCATACACAAAATGGTTTGGATAAATCATTAATTAAACGTCTGCAACTGATTGCAAGACCATTGGTCATGAAATTTAAACTCTCAACTTCTGTGTGGGGACATGCTATTTTGCATGCAGAAACACTGATTCGGGTGAGACCAAGTGCATATCACAAATACTCCTTAATACAATTAGCGTTTGAACGAGAACCAAATATTTTTCATCTAAATTTTTTTTGTTGCGATGTATATGTGCTGATTGCACCTCTCCAACGTACAAAGATGGGACTTCAAAGGAGGAAGTATATATGTTGGTTGTGATTCTCCATCAATTATAAAATACCTAGAACCTCAAATTGGTGATGTATTTAAATCACGTTTTGCTGATTGCCACTTTGATGAAAAAGTATTCTCTGTTCTAGGGGGAGAAAATAAACAAGTAAGAAAAGACATCAAATGGTGTGCACCATCCCTGTTACACCTTGATCCTCCTCCAAACAGTCAGAATTAGAGGTTCGTCGAATTACGCATTTGCAAAGCATCGCAAATCAACTTCCTAATGCATTTGTAGACACCAAAAAAATAACGAAATCACATATACCGGCTGCAAATCCTCCTGTTCGTATAGAAATACCACATGAACATAGAGTAGAAGATAATACACGAGAGTCTAAAATATGCTTGAAGTGTGGTAGACCTATTGGCTCTAATGATAAGAATCCTAGAAAAAGAAAGGAAACAGAAAAACAAAATCATTTCAATATAGTAGAAAAATCAAAGAAATAAACCATGAGGTCGATGACAATGTTAAACATCATTATCCTGTATAAAATCATGAGATTTCTATTATTTACTCTCATAATAGAAAAATATGGAATCAAAACAAAATGAATGATATTAATGATGTTTTCTCGTATTTTTGTTTCCAAGAAAATAAATGAAGAGAGTGATGATCCAGAACCAAAGTCCATTTCTGAATGTCAAAAAAGATATGATTGGATAAAATGAAAAGATGCGATACAAGTCGAACTTGATTCGCTTAACAAACAAGAGGTATTTGGACCTATTATAATCACACTTGAAGCTGTGAAACCAGTTGGGTACAAATGGATTTTTGTTCAGAAACGAAATGAGAAAAATGAGGTTATGAGATATAAAGCTTGTCTTGTAGCTCAAGGTTTATCTCAAAGACCTGGAATCGATTATGAAGATGCGTCTAATGGATGGTATTACAGCATATATATATATATATATATATATATATATTTGGATCCTTGGACACTGATATTTATATGAGAATCTCCGAAGGATTTAAAATGCCAGATTTATTAAGTTCTAAACCTAAGGAGTTATGTGCAATAAAATTGCAAAGATCATTATACAGCTTAAACAATCTGAACGTATGTGGTATAATCGTCTAAGTGAACATTTAACTTGAGAAGGATATGTAAATAATCTTATATGTCCTTGTGTTTTCATCAAGAGAACGCCTTCGGAATTTGTAATCATTGTTGTATATGTTAATGATCTAAATATTATCATGACCCAAAGAGAAATACAAAAGGCATCTGAATATTTGAAAGGAGAATTTGAGATGAAAGATTTTGGACAAATAAAATATTATCTTGGTCTACAAATTGAACGTACTCAAATGGGAATATTTGTGCACCAGTCTACATATACAAAAAGAGTGTTAAAATATTTCAACATCGACAAAGCAACTCCACTTAGCACTTTTATGGATGTCAGATCACTTAATGTTGAAAATGATCTCCTTCGACCTCATGAAGAAAATGAAGACATACTTGTTTCTCAAGTACCATATTTTCACAAGATTCAGTGCATCTCCTACGTAAAGACATTGGAATGGGATCAAACATAACTTTCGCTATCTCCAAGGAACAATTGATTTAAGATTATTTTATTATAACAACTCAAACGGAGAAATGGTTGGTTTTGCAGATGCAGTGTATATGTCTGACCCCTATAAAGCTCGATCACAAACTGGTTATATATTCACAGTTGGAGGAACTGCTATATCATGGCACTCCCATAAACAAACACTTGTAGCCACTTGCTTGAACCATGCTGAAATAATTACTCTCCACGAAGCAAGTAGAGAATGTGTTTGGCTCATATCAATAAGCCAACACATCCTTTCAAGTAGTGGGATCAACGTCAATTCAGAACAGACCATCTTATATGAAGACAATGCAGCATGTATCGCTCAAACAAAGGAAAGATACATTAAAAGTGACAGAACCAAACATATTCCACCGAAGTTCTTCTCATATACCCAAGAACTCGAGAAGAATAAAGAAATTGAAGTGAGGTATATTCGATTATGTGATAATGTTGCATACCTCTTTACGAAATCCCTATCCACTGCGACATTTAGAAAACATTTTTACAACATTGAAATGCGTCATCAACAAGACCTGTAACGATCGTCTACTCAAGGAGAAGTTTCTTAGTTGTACTCTTTTTATCTTGTTATGGTTTTTTCCACTGGGGTTTTTCAAAAGAAATGATTTTTAATGAGGCAACCAAAGATATAATACAGAAGACACTAATGATATTGGTCTCCAAGAGAAAATGATATAAAAGTCAATCATTTGTGTGCAAGTTTTAAAACAGAGCCCATATCATTTATTAGTTACAATAGAACTTATCAAAATTTACTCCTATATAAAGAGTGTGTTGCATTCATTTATGAAGTATGAAAAGTAATATTAACTTTCGTCTATCTTTCTTTAATTTGATTTTTTACTCATTTCTTTTATCATTTGTAGTATAATAATTCTAATTCATAGTTCTGAAATCTTTTATACGTATCATAAATAGAAACATAGTAATATAATTATAACATATATGATATTTTCATTTATCAAAGGCAAAGACGCTAACTTTGGTAGGAATAAAATTATAACTTTATGTAATGGTCACTGAACTATTTTTTGGTAAAAAATATTTTGTGAGCATTTTATGGTAAATTTTTTTTAACTATTCCCTAAAATGATTATAACAATTTCTATAAAAATAAATGAAAAAGGTGTGCTACCTAGTGACTTAAATTAAATCTATGGAAACATAAAATCTGAAACCTAATGATATCATGTTTATAAAATGACTATGTCTAGACAATCTTTAGCTTGAGACACATTTAGTTTGAATATTAGAATTTTTTTTATGTAAAAATAAAAAAATAAAGCAACATAAATTTATATATAGCTAATGAGCCATAAAATAAAACGTTGTTACATTTAGGAAAATTCCATAAAAATATTCAAACTAGATTTTGTTAAGCTTTTTAATATCGGATTTTTTTTGCTATCGAGTTTAATATCCAAACTAATTATTTTGCTCATTTTAGTACACTAACTTTTAAAATTGCACTAATTTTAATATCCTATGTTCATTTTAATAATAAGTTTTTTAAGAAAACTTAAAAAGTCTCTAAAACTTAAAATCAAATCTTAAAATTTTCAAATTTTAATTTATATTTTGAGAATAAAACTAACTAAATTTTGGATGATCTCAAAATTTTAAAATATTAGTTTTAATTTAGTTTTTTTCCTCAAGTGTAAAAGTAATTAATTTACTTGATTTATAATATTTTTCTAAATTTTAAAATATTATAAAACAATTTATTTACATTTATTATTAAAAATAAAATAAAATTTGAATTTTTTAAGATTTTTTAAAAACTTAAGATTTTTAAAATTTTGTTTGAAATTTATTAATATTTTAACTAAAATTAATAAATAAATTTTAGCTATTAAAAAGAACATATTTTGTTAAAATTAATATATTAAAATAAGAAAAATAAATAGTTTGAGTATTAAACCGAGTAGAAAAAAAATTAGATATTAAAAAGTTTAATATAATTTGATTTGGGTATTTATTAATGAAAATTTCCCTTACATTTATACAGATGTAAAGATGATGTACACTTTTGAGTTTCTGTCACGTGATAGAAGATAGCACTCCACATAGACAAACAAGAAAATAAAATAAAAGGATAACATGTCCACATATAAAAAAGAAGAAAAAGAGAAAATAGCGTTGTAGTTACGAAAGACTAAATTCCCTAGTTACTGAAATATGAAACATAATTAAGGACTAAAACAAAACTAAAAGAGTACTTAATTATATCATTTCTTTATAGCTACGCCTCCTCGTTCGTTCCTAAGTAAATCGCCAAACTTTTGTTTTCTTTCTAGAACAACACTTCTTGACCCTCTAGTGAGATCTTGTTTGTGATCATGTCGTGGGTTTGCTCATCAAACAGCCATTTCTCCAACAAATAAAGAGATCCTTGTGTAATTAGACCATTAATGTCATGGTCTATTAGCTTAGGCTTCTCTTCAGGTTCTTCCACGGAGTTGAAGCTAAATAAAGACTGGTCAAACCCTTCTCCGCCTCCTTCAGTCGTACTAGGGCTAGAAACCTCTGTGGTGACAGCCCTCTCGGTTGCTGCAACCGGTGAGGGAAACAAGGTCTTTCGTGTGTCTTTCATGAAGTTCTGAAGCAAACGAGCGATGTTCTCAGCGGTTGAAGCGTAGACACCAGATGGGTATGGTTTAGTGTTGCTTGTTGTGTTGGTAGTGGTAGACGAACACGAAGAAGATGGACCATAGCCAAGGTCGGTAATAGAGAAATTAGTAGGGTTTTTTGGTTTATCAAGTGACAAGGCATCAGATAGAGCTTGTTTAGCCATGTTAATATCTGTCTGAAGTCTTCTCTCCCATTGACCTTTGTTGGAGCCGCTGCTTTGATGCGAAGTACTGTTTTTGTGTGAAGAAGACAAGTTTACGTTATTGATTGTACTATCACAACAATCATTCATCTTCTTGAGCTTTTTCTTCAAATGTGTGTTCCAGTAGTTCTTTATATCATTATCTGTCCTTTCTGGAAGGTATGATGCTATCGCTGCCCACCTTCATAATTATTTTGTCACCGAGTTATTAAAAGTTCTAAATCTTATATTTATCCAGACCAAAAACGAAAGGAAAAACAAGCTTTGCAACCTTTGTGAGATCATGTGCATGTGAACACGTACCTGTTGCCCAAAAGAGCTTGAAGATGGAGAATCATCTTTTCCTCATGTTGGGTGAAATTTCCACGCTTAATCCCAGGTCTAAGATAATTAGTCCATCTCAATCTACAACTTTTGCTACATCTCCTAAGACCTAATTAAATCACCACAAAAAAAAAAAAAAACTTCCATTCACTTAAAGAGTAATTAATTTGATATGTGTGGACAAAAAAGCGGGTGTGATAAAATGGACATTGACTACTACTTTTATTTTTTTAATGATTATACCAACCAAATTGAGGCCAAAACAAAAGAATCACAACCAAGAGAAAAACAAAAAGCATTAAAGGCCACTTCTTAAGAGCAGTGATTACAAGATTGAAACTACAATATTATTTTTATCAAAAATATAGGATTCTAAGTAAGAAGAAGAGACCTGTGTGAGTAGGCACAGATCTCCAGTTTCCAGGACCATGTTCTTGAATGTAAGAAACCAAGATGATATCTTCTTCTGGTTTCCATGGTCCTTTCTTCACTCCAATTTTGTCACAGCATGGTGGTCTTCCCATATTTCCCACTCTCCGATATGAGTAACTGTCACTCTGTGTTTAGGGGAAGAAGGGAATAAGTTATGGTATGAGCAGTGAGAAGGTTTTGATGATGATCAGATAGATATATAGAAGAAGAAAATGTTTAAACCTTTGAAGTTTTTTTGCTTGAAAGCTTAGGAAATTGTAGGGTTAAGAGTAAGTAAGATAGAGAGGTACAAGTGGTAGTTAGTTTTGTCTGAAGATGTGGGGAGAGAGCTTGCCTATATTTATAGAGACTAGAGAGAAGAGCAAAGCTGAAGAGTAAATTAGTAGCAATAATAATAGAGTTAAAAGTAACAATAATGGAGAGCCCTTTATAAAAAAAAAAAAAAAAAAAAGAGTGGGGTTTCGCTTTCAAAGAGTTAAGATGGACAGCAAAATGCATTTACTCGCTTGCTCTCCAAAGTCAGCCCTCTCTTTCTCTCCCACCATTCCCCTCTCTCTCTCTCATTTATATTGATAGTAATTTCTGGTTTAACATTCGGGAAACATAGATGGGAAAATTGTTTTTTAGACTAAAAAATATGAATATTGTTTTATTAGGCTAATTTCAAACATGTATCGTTTTTATTTATAATGTCTTTTTATTTATACAAATAAATAAAAAAATAGTTTTAGAAACAAAAAAAAATTGGAAAAATAGAAATATTGATGAAATACATATATCAAATTAGAGGTATTTTTTTAGTTCTAAAAATGTTAAAATCAAAATTTTAATTTTTTTTATACAGACAGCATAGTTGACATTCTACGAAATAAAAAATGAAATCTACGTTTTTCATTGAATCTACTAAGATTAAAATATACCATCTATGTAAATAATAGTAATCTAAAAATATTTGGAATACACATTCTGCATTTATCATATCACTCTAAAACGTATAGAACCCATAATCTACACATTACTAAAAATTTAAAACTTGTAGAAATTGAGTTCAAACATGTTTATTGTATTCTATATATAATATAATGCAGATTCTAAGAATAAGTATGTATAGTTCTGAAAATATGGAAAGAAAATATTTGAAAATATTCAGTTTTTATATTTGAAAAATCAATTTTTTATCCAAAAATGTTTGGAAATATTTTATTTGGTAATTTCTGATTTTTTATATTTAATTTTAATTAGTTCAATTATTAAGTTATGTTTTTATAATTCACAATTAGTTTTTAATTGTATTTTCGAAGGTATAATTGGTATTTTGAAAACAATTATCTTAATAAGACAACTACAGGTTGAGATTGGCCTAATAAGACAAATGTTAGTGTTTTTTTGCCTAAAAAAAATAATTTTCCCATTAAACATTGTAAAAGGATTCATTTAGTGTGAAATTGTAAATTGTATTTCACATATTATATATATGTGGGGTGGACTGTTAAATAATGTCATTGGTCATCTTAAACCATAACACAAAATTTGGTGTTGAAATTATGTCTTGGTATTTTGTGTTAAACTTTTTTTTCTCCAATCATTACACCAAATTCTAC
The DNA here is from genome assembly GCA_012274485.2 of Sinapis alba. Lineage (NCBI taxonomy): Eukaryota > Viridiplantae > Streptophyta > Magnoliopsida > Brassicales > Brassicaceae > Sinapis > Sinapis alba. Next base: position 41,517 of record MU107103.1, on the reverse strand, counting down.
ACTAAAATAATATTTTATATTATTAACTATTTAGTTTTGTTTTTTTGTCAGCAACATAAACAGACTCATGTAAACTCTGTGAACCAAACTTGGTACTATGTATCCATATGAACAACAAACGACAATTTCTTCCTTGCACTATGTACTAGACTATCCTCCTTTAAATTATGTGTCTGTGGTATATGACTAAGCTCCAAGTTGTTGAAACTTCTCTTCAATATCTTTATATCTTCCAAATAACTTGCAAAAGCTGGTCATTCTTCTGGTTCCGAAACCATATTTACCAGTTGAGAATAATCCGTTGCAAATGTAACAGAAAACTGTCTTAGGTTACGCATACATTCCATCGCCCAAATGAGAGTCTCTATCTCCGAGTACAGTGGTGACTGGCTCGCTCTTGTGTTCCTTGCTCCAATTAAACCATCAAAACCTTCTAAAATACTATACCACCTTTGTCTCGAGAAAAATTTTCGATCCTTCCATGATCCATCCGTAAAACATCATCGACCCGTTGTAACCGGTACTGTCGCATTTAGTAGTAAACGAGATTGATCAACTCCCTGTGTAAGTAAACATTGTGCCTCTCCCCAAAGTAGAGACTTTGTTTCTGCCAATTTGAAAGTATCCCTAGGGTCAATATCCAAATTACTAAAAACTTTGTTATTTCTTTGTTTCCATATATACCATAAAATCCATGCAAAATGATGATCCTCCATTTCCGGTTTGACTCTCCAAAATAAATGATCCATATTTTCAAAAAGTGATTGAGTGGGAAAATTATCTAGATTAGATGGTATTCATGAGAGAGTCCAAACCTGAACTGTCTGCAGACATTAAAAAAACACATGGTTCATTGATTCCTCGGTTGCATCACATCTTGCATAAACTATATCTCCTGTATTCCTCTTGATTTCAGGTTTTTCTTTACTACTATACATCTTGAAATCAATTATCATAAAAAGTGTTTTACCTTAGGGGGACAACAAACTTTTCAACAAAATGCCTTTAAAGGAAAAACCAAAGGGCCAAACTCTGGAGACGTGCTTTTTCTATCTGGGTACACTCTTGCTACTTGGTATCCAAACTTAACAGTGTATCTTCCATTTTCTTGTAAAATGCCATCCATCCCAATCTGATGTTGGAATTCTACCCAGAGGTATGCTTTCAATTATTTTCACATCTTGGGGCTCTACCGGGTCCAAAGTACCTGTAAATTCCATGTTCTTGATGTTTCGTTGATGAGTTGATTCATTGTAAGATTTGGGTAAAGATTGTGTTGGTTTTTATTTGCTGGTCTCGGGTGAGTGGATAGAAGCCAAAGATCATTCCATACGGAGATAGATGATCCTGATCTCACCCTTTTGATTAGTCCTTTTCTAACCAGAGATCTAGCAGATACTATAGTGCAACAGCCGTAGGACGACGAGTACGATCTAATCGGTTCCAGGGGTGATGCATTCCTGAAGTTCCGTCCTTTGAAAACATTTGAGAATAAAGTGTTTGGTTTCTCTATCAATCTCCAAAATTGCTTACCGAGCATAACTGTATTGAAATCTGTAAGGTCTTTAAAACCTAAACATCATTCCTCCTTAGAGCTACATAGTTTATCCTATGATTTCCAGTGCATGCCTCTAGAATTTCCTCCTGAGCACCACCAGAATTATGCCACTTGCACTCGTTAGTTTTTTTTGTTACCGTTTTTGGTATATGGAAACAAGCCATTACATGGTTTGGCAGCGCCGTTACCACCGATTTAATAGTCACTTTCTTCCCACCCTTGGTGAAAAACTTGAAAGTCCATCCATTTACTCTATTATTCAAACGCTCTTGAATAAAACCAAAAATTTGCGTTTTTGATCCTCCCAAATTCTCAGAGATTCCCAGATATGATCTCATTCCTCTTAAAGTTTGTATTCCTAAGACATCCCGTAATTTCTGTTTAATGGGTTCTCCAACCTTGTGACCAAATTGGATCGAACACTTTTCAAAAATTATTTGCTGACCCGATACCACTTCATACTCCTTGAGAATCCTAAGAATTGTCAGACAATCTTTTTTGTGTTTTGCAGAAGAAAAGACTATCACCTGCAAAGAGCATATGAGAAATTGAGGGACATGTCCTTTCAGCCCTTTTAATATTCGCTATCAAAGCTTCCGTACACATAATAAAAAGATGCAAAGATAAAGGTTCTCCTTATCTTAGGCCTCTCTGGGGGATTTTATGTCCTTTTGGTTGACCATTCAATAAAACTTTATACTCTACCGATGAAATACACTCCATTAATAGCTGGGTCCAGTGATGATCAAAACCCATCTTGAGAGTAATGCTTGAATAAAGCTCCATTCGATTCTATCATACATTTTACTCATATATGTCTTTATGGCCATACATTTGTTCTTGCATGACTTATTAGTCCTCAATCCATGAAACATCTCCTGAGCTATAAGGATATTATCAGATATTAATCTCCCGGCACAAAAGCAAATTTTGTTTCCGAAATGAGTGGGGGGAGACAAACCTTCAATCTCTGACATAGAACCTTAGAAATTATCTTGTATCTTACATTACATAAACTTATGGATCTGAGCTCTGTCATCCTTGTAGGTCTCTCCTTTTTAGAAATCAAACAAATATTTGTATTATTTAACATTTTGTTCAACTTTCCTGATAGCAAGAAGTTATTGACCATCTCCAGTAAATCTTTTTTACTATATGCCAAGAGTGTTGAAAAAAAAAGAGTTGTCATTCCATCTGGTCCAAGAGTTTTTTCAGAGTGCATCATAAACAAAGCTTGTTGTACTTCCTCCTCTGTTGCTAATCTGATGAGACGCTGATTCATCTAGGGGTGATAGTAGATGGAATTTCCTCCAAAACCGTCCAAGGTTTAAGTTTTAAGTTTTCCCTGGAAGTACTGATAGTTTTAAGTTTTAAGTCTTCTGATTGAAATTAATTATTTTAAGTTTTTATTGTTAATTGCAAAAGTAACCTAAGCAGACTTACACCAATGGTTGGAAGACTTAATTGTGAAAGTTTAGAAGACTTTCGTTGAATCGTTCCCAGAAGACTTACTTGTAAGTCTTCTCGGAAAGTCAAATTTCTGACACAGTTCAGTCAATTGCAAAACAAACCTGTTTTTCTAGAAGACTTCCTGGAAGTCTTCTCCGGCATTTCGAATTTTTTTAAAAATCAAAGGGAGACTTTCCGAGAGGTCTGCTGTAGAAGACTTATCTGGAAGTCTTCCATTGTAAATTTCCAGTTGGAAAAGTGACCTCTCCGGAAGACTTACCCGTTGGTCTTCGGCTAGAAGACTTACGTGAAAGTCTTCTTGCGAAGACTTCCAGGAAGTCTTCTAAGTCGATTTTTAATAAACTTTTATTTTCTCTAAACATATAAAGACTTTTAAATATTTTCTTCTTATATTAACCAAATATTAAGGCTACTGAATGAAATTTGTACCTTAATTGGTGGTAATTATGAGGTTCTCAATATTCATGATTATTAGGGTTTTTAGTTAATGATAGAGGGCTATATTGTTATTCTATATTATCTAATGTGTTATAATTATATTTTTCAGATGATGCGCCAGTTACCGGTAGTCTATGGAGAGTGGTTGGTGAAAGATCATTCTTGGAAATTTGTGGTTGATTATGTCAAAGGAGCGAGAAAGTTCTTTTTGCTAAAGGTTCTACACATAAGGAACTTGTTCAAATGGCTCAAGAAGATTATAACCTAGACATGAACACAGAGGTTGTGGAGTGGACCTACTCATTACCAGAAGCAATGATGCAACAGATGACTCCAGCATCCTTCCCTCCTATTCATGTTACAAGTGATAGATAAGTTCGGAACTTGATCGAGATGACTAAAACGTATTATGTACGTATTTGTGTATCAAACTGAGGCAAGTTCGAAAACAAAGAAGCTGAAGATAATAATAAAGCTGAATTCGAAGTTGAAGCTGAAGTTGAAGCTGAAGATAGTAATGAAAGGTAAGAATATGAAGCCGGGGAGAATATGAAATCGGAGAAGAATATGATGATAACTTGCCTGAAGATGGAAAAGTTGGTAGGGAGAAGAATGTTTATATCCCTTATTTTGATGAAGACATTGATTATGCTGAAGATTACAGTGTTTACGAAAAAAGTTAAAGATGAGGAAGGGGTAGAAGAAGATGATATGGGTTTTGAGGAATTGAAAGCGGCATATGATAAGGAAGGATGTACTGGTATCAGCGACATTATCTATGTCAACCAGAGTCTTGTTAGTAAGGATGCACTGATTTCAGAGTTGCGGTTGTCAGCGGTGAAGAAGAGGTTCTCTTACCGAATATACAAGACAACAAAAACTCTACTTGTGGTAAAATGTCGTGTTAATGGGTGTGTATGGAAGCTTAGAGCAAGTGTAAAACATAGAGCAAATACTTTTTGGGTAACCAAGTATGTGAAAGACCATACATGTTCTATGACATACCGGATAGCTCAGCGGAAACGAAGTGCTCCGAAGTATATTGCTAGTCTTTTCTTAGATCGTGTTGGAATCATTGATGGGTTAACTCCGCAGCATATCAAAGATGCAATGAAAAAGATGTTTGGCATGAATCTAGATTACACTACTTCATACTGAGCATTGATACATGCTCAAGAATTGGTGAGAGGTTTAGTAGAAGATGGGTATGAGCGTCTTCCTTTATATTTGGAGCAAATCTCGTTAGCAAATTCGGGTTCTATCCCAAGTATAGAGCTTGATTCTGAGAGTAGATTTAAGTATCTATTTATATCTTTTGGAGCTTCTATAGTTGAGTATCAGTATCAGAGAAGGGTAATTGTGGTGGATGGAACTCACCTAAATGGAAAGTATGGAGATGTTATGTTAGTTGCAGTTGTACAAGATGGTAATTTTTAGATATTTTCATTGGCTTTTTGAATCGTCGATGCTGAAAACAATGAATCTTGGAAATGTTTTTCACAAAATTGAGGAGTTGTATTACTGATGAATATCCCCTGGAATAGTCTCAGACCGGCACACATCCATTATGTATGCATGTGATAAGGTGTTTCCTTTGGCGACTCGAGGAATCTGTTATTATCACCTACAACAGAACATTGTCCAAAAGTATAAGGGAAATCATCTCTTGTATTTGGTGAAAGGTATTGCATATACTCATATTTGGAGGAAGCTGACGCGTCTTTATGGTCACGGGTTCCTTGTCTATGACAAAAGTACAATATAAAAACGAGCAACATTGCTGAGTCAATTAATTCTGCACTCAAACGAGCTAGAGGATTTCCAATATCATTCCTTTTGAAGTTTATAAGGGAGAAGATAGGAAGGTGGTATTGGAAAAGGAGAGAAGATGCTTTGACTCTCACAACTCAACATAGTCGGGGAGTTGAAGTCTTATTGGCGGTTCGTTCGGAAACAGCGGCTCCGATGAATGTCCAACCAATTGATAGATGGCGGTTCTCTGTGAAAGGTGTCAAACGGGATTGTGTTGTTGATTTGGAACATGGAAAATGTGATTGTGGTGTCTTTGCAATTAAAAAAATACCTTGTCCTCATGCTATAGCAGCTGTAACATTTTCTGGTGTGGATGTCGCCACCTCGTTAGTCTGTATTACTCAAATAAATTTTTGTTCTCAGGATACTCACAAAATATATATTCTTGTCTTGGAGAAGTTGAGGCAAGAAAATGCCTTCCTCCAAAATAAAAGTGTGGTCCAGAAAGACAAAAAAAGTCAAGATGGCAATCTTGGTTGGATTTATCCAGGTTTAAAAGACGCAGACCCCGAAAGCTACACAGGGAGTATAGGTGCTCAAACTGCCAAGAAACTGGTCATAAGTGCCCACATTGCACCAACTGATCGGGTGAAAAGACTTCCGTGAAAGTCTTATGTTAAGTCTTATGGTGAGAAGACTTCTGTGAAAGTCTTCTGTTAAGTCTTCTGGTGAGAAGACTTTCGTGAAAGTCTTCTGTTAAGTCTTCTGGTGAGAAGACTTCCGTGAAAGTCTTTTGTTAAGTTTTCTATTAAGTCTTCTATTAAGTCTTCCGTGAAAATCTTCTGTTAAGTCTTCTATTAAGTCTTCTATTAAGTCTTCTGTTAAGTCTTATGTTAAGTCTTCTGTTAAGTCTTTTGTTAAGTCTTTTATCAAGTCTTCTGTTAAGTCTTTTGTTAAGTCTTTTATCAAGTCTTCTGTTAAGTCTTTTGTTAAGTCTTTGTATTGTCTTTTTGAACTTATCATATTTGTCTTACATAAAAATAAACGTTCATTACAACAGAAATCGTTCATTACAACAAAGTCATCCTAAGTCAAATAATTACATATAAATCTAATCCTAAGTCATTACAACCAACTACTTACATACATCCTAAGTCATTACAAACAAATAATTACATACATACTAAGTCATCCATACGTATTCAAGTGGTTATAATAGGACGACTTATCTTTGATGCCTTCGAAGCCAGGGGTCTCCTGATATATATCATGCGCCATCTTCTCCTGAATATGTTTCACGTTCTTCTCACAAAAGAAAGTAGGAAACGAAGTGTACCCAAGAACATGACACTCGATGTACTTCAAGGCGTACACACCACAATCACCAGCTGTGCACTGTGGTACTCCAATTGTCGCTCTCTCATACGTGAATGGCTCCAGTGAGTATTTGATACACTCTTCATCGGTGTAAGCGCACTCAACAAGTAAATAAGGGATCATTGTGAGAAAATCTCCATTATCTCATCCAGTTGTGCAAGTGATATATGTTTCACAATGCTGTCCCAGACTACTATGTGCCTCTTAGGGATCGATATCCAGATAGCAAGCCAATGATCATTTTGGAAGTTCACAGGCGCATATATATCATCAACATCTACACCCCAAATCTTATTAGTAGCGTAAAATATTAGTATTATGCATGCATAAAGATCCCACGACCCGCCAGGCAGCCTTCTTCCTAAACCATGTGATTGGGCGTCGAGATCTTAAATTCTCCGTACTTGTCCCTCCACATCCGTGAAAACAGATGATCGAGAAAGCAGATTCTTTCGCTCTTAAAATGGTTTGGGTTGCTTTTGTACCAAAGCCTTAGAACATTGATATAAGCATTCATATGCTGCAACCAAAAACCAAAACAAGTCAGAAGACTTTCCAGAAGACTTACTGGTAAGTCTTTTGTGAAGTCGTCCCAATAGAAGACTTTCCAGAAGACTTATTGGGACGACTTCACAGAAGACTATCCAGAAGACTTACATGTAAGTCTTCTGGATAGTCTTCTGACTTGTTTTGTTTTTTGCAAACACTATTCTAGAAGACTTATCGTGTCAAGGAGCCATGCTAGGGGGGTTCAGATAACTTGATACCAATAACTTAGACAGCCCTTCGGTTTTCGCTCAAAAAATTTTCTCCAAATTCTGCAAACACAAAAAGTAGATAAGCATTAGCAATCATTTTATGTAGACTAATAAACAACAAAAGTATCACTTACGGATCTTTTTCAGGCATTCCGTAAGCGCCTTGCTCAACTGCTTGTCCGGAAGTGCAAAAAGATCATAGCCATGACCAACCTTAGTGTTTGGGATGATCAATTTGGATGTGTTATTCTCCTGAAAAGGAGATTGCTGTGAGACAACAAGCTTCCTATCTCGTTCACTCCTTCTCCGGACAACTGCCAAAGCAGAATCCTTCTTTGAAAGCCTCCTAGCCTCCTGCATCTTTACATCTGATACGGTGTTTTTGTCTTTGTCCATTAAGACAACACTAGCTTCAGCACTTGATTCAGGTTCAGTAGACAACACTGTATAAGCAGCCTCTTTCGCTTTGGCCTCTTCCTCCTGTTTGGCCTCTCCGAGCCAGACCTTTGCGGCCAGTTTGGCCTCCTTTTCCTTTGCCTCCTTTTCCTCTTTTTCCTTGGCCTCCTTTTGTTTGGTCTCCTTTTCCTTGACCTCCTTTTCCTTTATCTCTTTGGCTTTGGCCTCTTTTGTTTTAGCATCTTTGGCTTTAGCCTCATTGGCTTTAGACTCATTGGTTTTAGCCTCTTTGCCTTTAGCCTCTTTGGCTTTAGCCTCTTTCGCCTTCACTAAAGCCTTCTCTAAAACCTTAGTGGCCTTCTCTTTCAATTCCTTCTCTTTGCCCTATTTCACTTTCTTCTCTTTGACTTCAACACTCAGAGCTTTGGAGGAACTCGGTTTTTCATCATGTCTTGCTTTTGTCCCATTCACACTTTCACTCTGCAATACAAACGATGTTTCATTTATGTTTCCTATTATTTTTCCTACAGGGAGCATGGTTTCAGAACTAACCCCGTGTTCGAACCCCTTTTTAGGCAGACTTGAGGTAGTCTGTTGAAGATCATCAGAGGAAGTCCCTTTTCCAGTGATTCTCAGCTTCTTCTCCACAACATACATCCTATTTCCAAGAAGCTTTATCTTCTTAAGGCACGTCTCAAACCCATCCCTCATGACATCTGTGAGGTCCTTAAAACATTTTTCAATGTATGTTTTGTCAACCCCACTCATAGGAATAGAAGCCTCTGAACGAGCCTCTGGAATAGCCCCTGAACGAGCATCTGGAATATCCTCCGAACAAGGCTATACAAGTGCCTATATACGAGCTTTCTTTGAAGGTCTATCAATATTTTTTTCTCTCACAACAAGACTCTTCACAGAACTCTCTTCCTTCACGTACACAACGTGCGTCTTTGGATTAGTCCACGGGTTGATAGCAGCGTCTTCCCAGCAATTCATGGTCCATTTCCAACTAGGCGGAGCATTAAACATGACTTGAATAATGTTCTCGACTACCATATCCTCTCTATCATTATCTCATTTTGGAAATATTTCTTTGATATCCCTCTCAACATAGTTGATCACGCGAGTCTGCATAATATAAATATATCAAGTTAGATATTTGACGGATTAGAAATATAGAAGACTTATATGTAAGTCATCTATAAAAATTTCTCACCAGAAGACTTAACTAGGTCTTCTGTTAAGTCTTCTGGTGAGAAATTTTTATAAATGACTTACATATGAGTCGTACTATTTTGGGAAATTACATGTATGCTGATAGCGTCTTTAAAATATTTGCGTCTTTTGCCCTCCTTGAATGCTAGCAACGGTGGAGACGGTTTGTTTGGTATGGGATTCCCATAATTAGCACCCAATTCTGGCAGATCATGATAGATCCACACCTGGAAAACTTGTATAAACTCATCGATATTATAAGACTTCGTGAAATCTTTTGCCCTCAAAGAGTCCATCAACACCTTAAATGCCACTCTCTCCCATTGATAATTCTCGAATTTTTCCAAATCCATGACGAGCCTTGCAAGACTAGATCGTGTTGCGTTTGAGTACTTACTCCCTTCAATGAATCCAGAGAAGATGGCTAGGTATCCCAGCCGCATGCGATCATCCTGAGACCACTCTTGGCATCTCTTACATGCTCTTATTATATGCTTCAAACTTGGACAACCATCGACAGAAACACCAATCTGCTCCCAGAAAGAAACCATCTCATTTGTAGCCTCACATCTCGGATTTTCAAGGTTCTCATTGTACTCGCACATAAGACCAGTGAGTTGTTCAAACTCTATCAGTGAAAACCTCTAGACTCCAAAGCTCATACTTTTTCTTGATGTTGAGCTGGAAACAAAGCATGTAATGAACCAACTTTTATGCCCAACCAAAATCCATCTCCTTGAACTTTAGGAAGACTCCCAATCTTGATTCCTTAAGCTCCTTGTATTCATCATCATGTTGAGAATCCCTTACAGCAGAAAACAACTTGGAGTCATCTGTATGGTATGATATGCTTTTGATTAGAAAGAGCTCTTCCCCTAAGGTAAATATCCTCTTCGGGAGTTCTAGTGAATCCATTTTTCAGTCTGCAAAACAATTAAAAACCAACATCTTAATCACAAACCAAACACAATTACTGAAAGACTTCCTAGAAGACTTCCAGTTATTATTATCCGAGAAGCCTACTGGAAGACTTACAGTAAGTCTTCTAGTAAGTCTTCCAGTAAATCTTCCAGTAAGCTTCTCGGATAATAATAACTGGAAGTCTTCTAGGAAGTCTTCCAGTAATCTTCTCCGAGAAGCATACTGGAAGACTTCCTCGAAGACTTCCACAAAGTCTAGACGAACATATTGAAGAACTTACAGTCGGAAGCGAAAGCGGTGAAGTTAGGGTCAGCAACGACAACAACGGTTAACAGATCTGCAAAACTCGAAGTAAAATAAGAAGTCAGACTATCACGTTTAGGGTTTAACGGCGGCAAAACTTCGCAAAGGTTTGCCTTTAGTCAAAATCTGGACTCAAAACCAAAGAGGAAGAACTTACCGGAGGCAGAGCTCAACAATAACAATAACGGAACACGAAAGGTTTTGGATCTGAAAAAAAAGGAAGCGGGTTAGTTTAATCTCCAGAAATACTATTCTGACATAAGATAAAGGAGATTCGATGAAAGAAAAACAACAGAAAACGAGAAACGGCAGAAATCGTCTTCGGTATCGCCTTTAGAGAGAAACGGCTAGGGTTCCATGGTTTACCAACAAATAGTGAATTAATAAAAAAAAAAACAAGTGAAAAATAACTATTTTTATGTCCAGTAAAACATTCGGTTAGGTTAACTGTAAATTGGTAAAATTCACAACCGGTTCGGCATAGAAGACTTACGGGAAAATCTTTTGGCAAAGAAACAAGCGAGAAGACTTACAGGGAGTCTCCTACACCCTAATACGTCGACAAGAGTTACATGTAAGTGTTCTAGCATAATATGTTTTAGTAGACTTAATTCTTCCAATACCCTAACAAAAAAAAAAGAAATATCAGTAAACACTACACTAAACTTAAAATCAACTCCAAAATTGTTTAATATACACAAAACTAAACAAATATATGTTAAAAAAAAAAATTTCAAAAAAAATAGTTAAGCTTCCAAAATCTAACCCTAAAGATACATACAATACTATAACATATGTTTTCAAATCCTAAACCAAAGAATATCATGAGATGATACATTCACTCATCTATGTTGAAAACAATTCAATTTTACTAGATTTTATTTCATACAATTTACAAATGTTTATTATTACATGATTTAGATTTTTCCCCCATCAAAATATTTTGTATGTAATTTATAAATTATTTTTAAGATTTACTAAAAGAAAAGACTTAAAAAGGATGGAAGAATTAAATAGGCTATAAAGGTAAAAAAACGCATACAGTTTTTTTTTTGTCATAAGTGGCATGTTGTAATTTCACTACCCTTTTAGGTTACTTTTGCATTTGATTGATATTTTGGTACACTTTTGCATTTGAATTCAAGTTTTAGGTTGGTTTTGACAATTTTCCTTAAAATCTTTGTAAATGTATTGTTTGAAACTTATTTTAATTATCATTAAAATATAGTTTAAAATATTTTATAGATTTTTATAAATTAAGAATAAATTAAATTTAATTTCTAATGATATTTTCTGATAATTAGAATTTAAATTAAATAATTTTCAGAATAAGTATTTTAAAAGAGAGAAATTCCCTTAGATAGCCCTTTTTAGTTTATTCTTCACAAAAATAGTACTTAAGGAAGAAAATGACCAAAATATTTTTTTAGAAGCTAAAATTTTTATTTATATGCATTTATACCCTTAGGGTTAACTAATTTAGACTTTAGGGTTTAGAGTTAAAAGGTGGGTTTGGGGATAGGGTTTCAAATTTCAAAAAAAAAAAAAATTTGAAATTTTCAGAAAAAAAAAATGCTATTTTGGTCATTTTATTTTTTTAGACCTATTTTGTGACAAAAACTTAAAAAGTGTTATTTAAGAGAATTGCCCTTTAAAAGATGCTAAAAAGATTTTGTTAGATTTGTTTTTAAAAAAATATTTATATTTCAAGAAAAGATAAAGATATTGGAAAATATTATTATTAAATTATTAAAAGTTTGATAAATTCTTAAAGGAATCCTTCAAAAAAAAAATCACACATGAAATAAATTATAACTTATGTTTTAATAGTATAGATAATTAAATTGATTGAACTACTATTAGTTTAAAATTACTAAAAATCTGACAAAAAATATTTACTGAAAATTATTTATGAAAATACATCTATTAATTATCTGTGAAAATACATCTATTAATTTGAAATAGATGTGACAAAAATTTTTTTGAAATAGATGGAGTACTGAATTGCAAAATTAAGTCTTTGCGTATTAGTTTGTCTGTGTTACTTTGATAGAAACATACCGAAAATAAACTGAACTAATAATAGTATTAAATATAACTGAATATTTTGGTTTCAATTTTGTCCAATTCTCGTGAACAAAAAAATAATAATATCTCAACCCGTATAAACCATAATAAACCTAATCACCCAACATTATTATAAAAAAACAAAAAACAAATATCTCAACCCATATAAACCATGATATATTTTGTTTTTTTTTTTTTTTTTTTTTTTTTTTTTTTTTTTTTTTTTTTTTTTTTTTTTTTTTTTTTTTTTTTTTTTTTTTTTTTTTTNCTATTACTCAAACTTGAGGTGGCCTGGGTAACCAGGATATATTTTGTTTTTATAGGCCAAATGTTGTGGCTTTATGAAGAGTTAGCCACGAAAAGCCACAAAAAGTGTGGATTTACTTTTGTCGCAATTTTAAATAGTATCAAATCATGGTAGAAAAACCTCAATTTTGTCACAACATTTTTGTAGCTAACTAAGCCATGTTTTGTCACGCTAGTTCGCGGCTGTCCTAGCCATGTCCTTTTTGTGGATACATAGCCATAAAATTAATATGTTTGCTTTCGTGTATAATATAGATACCAAAAAAATCTTGACAAAAATAATGACTTTTTAGTCACAAAATGTAGGTGGTTATAAATAGCCAAGTTTTTCGCCATGTTATTTTTCATTACATTGTGCGACAAAATTATATAAAATTATATAATAAAAAACAAAAGTAAATATAAATATATTTTTTTTTAGTTTGAAACCAAAATTGTAACCAAATTTGACATTACAAAATAATTATACATATATTGTTCAAAAATACAAATACAACCAACTAAGTTTTTTTGGTCAAGGCAACAACATCTAAAACGTTGAGGTGGAGCTTGAGGTTGACCTTGAGGTTCAGCTTAGCTTGAGGCAGTGTTGATGGTGCAGTTGAGGCAACAGGAACTGAAGGCTGAGGCTGGATAGCTTGAGGCTGAGAGCTTGCAAAATCATATTGAGAGTTTCCCTTGTGACGACCATCTCTTTCTTGAAGTACGTCTTCAAGGCATTAAAATCAGCCTTGACTGCATAAGTGTTACTCTCTAAGACACTCATGTGCATCTTCATGTCCAGGCTTCACCCCAGTGAGACACAGACATATAAGGAATGGGGGTCTTTGTACAAAACACTTCCAAGACATAAAGTGTACATTTTTGTGTTTGCCTTCGTTTGAAAAATGAAGAAGCAAATGATTATTAGCAGAAGTTAGTAAAGATAAACCCTAAACAAAACTACTATAACCAATGAAATGTTAATATTATATAACCCGTGAGAAGATAAACATCAAACCCATAAACACTGAAAAGTTAACTTTTCTACCGAATTGTAGCAATCATTTAATCGATCCTATCACACGCATATAATACATCCTATCATAGTTCATTTTCATATACACCAAGAATTCTACCAAAATAATCAAGTAAGAACAAGCAGAAGTAATGAAATTAGGGTTACATTGATGTAATCTTGGTTGAAGAGAACGCAGCGTGAGCTTGAAGTAGCTTCAGCTGGGGCGTTTTGTTTTTTTCCAAGTGGAGATCCATCATGTGCTAGCTCTTGAACAAATTGCTCCATTTCCTGAACTAGGGCCTCTGCACATTCATCAATGAATATACTATCCTTACGGGTGTAAGTCTTCTTCACCAAGTATGTATATGGATGTGGTTCATCTAAACCCTCCTTGATCATATGCAAGAACGGTAAGAGCATGAAGTTAGAAAATGAGTGAGAAACATGAAAATAAAGAAAATAAAGTTAGAAAATATTAGAAATTGTACCATGTAATACTCAATCTTGGGGAATGTCTGAGGTCTTGCATTGTTCTTGTGGATCTTCTTCCAAATCGCAGCAGAAGTTGGGGATCCATCATCTGACTGACTCTTCTGAAATGCTTTCTCTGTTACCCAACTATCCAAGAGCTGAATTCAGTCTTCGTCGGTGATGTATATGGGTTGTTTTCTCTTTCTCTTTTTGTGCTGATGCGACCACATATGGTTACTTGTGTCTGCAGATTTCATTTAGCGTAGACTTCATCATATACCTCATCATCCCAATAGTAATTTTGCTGAAACATAAGAGAAGACATAATGAAATTGGATTAATTTAAGTACTTAAGAAGTTATAATGAATGGTTGGCACAACTTTAAAAGGAAGGGGAAAGAATTTTTTTAATGAATGTTTGCCACCATTTATTTTTCCTATTACATGGAACGAACTTCCGGCTGGACCATGGTCTCAGTAGTATCCTTGGCATGCTGATCGGAAAAAGGCGGGGACTTCTGGATCAATACAAAACCTAAAAAAAAAAAACATTAGACATTAGGACAGCCCAAGAGAAAGGAATTTGTTTAACTTACCACAAAGATCCACTAAGTTTCTTTAGATGGAGGTGTTTTTGGTTCATCCTAGAGAGAGCATGCAGCAAAGCATATTTTGTTCTCCTGATAGTTAGGAGCTGCAAAGATCGCACTTGAAGAGGCGACAGCACCAGGAAGAATTGATGGAGCAGAGACAGAAGGCATTGATGGAGCAGATCCATGAGGCATAGATGGAGAAGACATCAACCGGTTGCTCATGTGAGGTCCCCATGTTGCATTTGTGCAGAGAGAAACTCTACATTAGAGTTGGGAGACAAACAAAACATAAGAATGAACCCCAAATCTAAAACTCAAAATGAATCTAAACATATTGAACGGAAACCCTAAGTAACATTCAACCCAAGAAACCCAAAACAAACCCGAAGCTAACATGCAATCAAAACCCTAACAATACTGAATTGAAACCCTAACTAACATGCAATTGAAACCCTAACTTTTATCCAAACCCTAAATTAAACATGCAATCAAAACCAAGATCTCAAAATATAAACCGTAACTTATCCAAGAGAATGAAGCCGGAGGGACAAGGGTAATGACAGTTGGAGTGCATGTTGGCTTGAAAGAGGCAAAGACGGTGAAGGAACCAAAAACAAAGAGATGATGGATATACGATACTGAAGGGAACCCCTAAGACACATTCAACCCAAGAAAGCCAAAACAAACAGAAGCTAACATGTAATCAAAACCCTAACAATAATGAATTGAAACCTTAACTAGCATGCAATCAAAACCCTAACTTGAATCCAAACCCTAAATCGAATATGAAATCAAAACCCATACCATACGAAATATAAACCCTAAACTAACATGCAATCCAAAGAAACTCGAGACAACCCAAGTTCAACCCAAATCTAAACCCTAACTTACCCAGGAGAATGAAGCCGAAGGGACAAGGGTGGTGACAGTTGGATTTTTGTCTTGAAAAGTCCAAAGACGTTGAAGGTTCCAAAGAAAAAGAGATGGTGGACAGAAGATGTTGAAGAGACTAAGATATGAAGAGATATAAACAAACAAAGAGACAAGAGGTCTAGAGAGACTAACAGAGAAAAAGAATTGTGAAGAGGAGAGAGAGAGAGAGAGAGAGAGAGAGAGAGAGAGAGAGAGAGAGAGAGAGAGAGAGAGAATAAAAGAGAAGAAGATTTGTGAAAGACGAGAAAGAGTAGAAATTTAGTTGTGTGTATCGTGTTGTAGCACAACAAGAACAACTTCAGATGTTTCTCGAATCTCTCTAGGCACAAATTTCGTGCATGCCTACCAATCAGCTGCTGACATCCGACAAACCTATGGATAAGGAATGAAACATACTTGATCACATTTATCATATAATATAAATGGATCATATTTCTCAAACTATCCACGCGGTGACACATCAACGATTCCTGATTTATGTTTCCGCATCCCCCGACCTACAGTTGTATCAAGCAACCTACATATGAAAATCATGGCCTTTGTTCCAACAGAACCAAAATATTCAACCATCATTATCTCCTCGACCAACCGTAGTAGTCAGTGTTAGTGGTTCCACCAATGTACATGTTGTAATGTTGGATTCTTTTATCTTTTTGATGGCTATGTGTGTGGAAGCAGCATCCTCGTGAGAAGTAAATTAAAAACAGTGAAACTGACAATTACATGTTATTCCAACAAAAACATGAGAATATGCAACTTATGTTATTATTACAAACAAAATGAGAAAATTTGTAGTCTTCTATTAAAATTTATCTTTATTATTAGTTTTTTTGAACAATTTTTTCTTTACTTTTACTAAAATTTGAGCAAATATTTGTCTCACTCTTTCCTTTTTATAATAATAAAATGAATAAAAATATTATCTAATTCTGTAATATATTATCTGCCAACATGTAAATAAAAATAAATGATAATAAAAAAATAAATCATTATAGTCAATATGCAAGTCTAATGCAAAGTATTAAATATTTTATTAAAATAGATCGTTCAGAATCACGTAAAAAATGTTATGCACATAACAATCAAATAAACAAAGTAGTACAATACTATAAAATAAAATATACTAAATCATTATAGCAAATTAACATAAAGAAAAATACATGAAAGCTAAATCAATAGAAAAAATAATAACAATCATCTCGCACGGATAAATCTCTAGTATAGTAATAAACATGACAACTAATATATTGACTAAATTGTCTACTAGTGTATATATAAAGATTATCTATGCATCTTTAAATCCTAGCTAGCAATACCGGTCTAATGTTATACAATTCCCTAAGCTAACTTAGAAATCATGCCCTTATATATAGTTACAAGAAAAAAACATATTATCATAAATATACTTTGAAAAGGAGGATGAATGAAATGGTATTTACTTAATTATAAAACTCATTTTTCAATAGAATGCAATCAATTGATTATAAAAAATAGTAAATTTAAAACACTAAAAATATAGTTTTCGTACGTTATTTTCCTAAAAAATTATTAAGTAAATTTAAAACACTAAAAATATAGTCAAATATTTCAGTATTTAAAGAACTTTGAAAAACTTATTGTATGTTTTAATGATATTCTCATTTTAAAAAAATATTTCAATAAGATTTTAACTTCTTGTGGTATCGGAAAACCTTTATTTCCACATAAGTCATCACCAATTATCTATAAACATATACCATTGTTTAAAGAAATTTTCAAGATTCCAAATTAAATATGATACTCTCAGAACATTATAACTAAAAACACCTAACAAATTTTCTTCTAACTACAAAACTAATATATACTAATAAAAAATTAAACTAAAATGTAATATTAGATTGGATGCTCTAATCAACAGTTTGGCTGACTTGCCCTTTGGACCGGCCTGCTAACTAGGTAGAGTTTCGTTATTTCTTTTGATCGAAACTGAAAGTTTTTTTTGATTAGATCGAAGCTGAAAGCTCTCCAAAGTTTTTTTTGATTAGATCGAAGCTGAAAGCTCTCCAAAGTTTCCTATGCTTTCCAGAAGATATGTACTTACGGGTGTGTATAAGTCAATGACTGTGGTGGTCTTTTGGATCTCGACGTGCCTTAGATCATATCTTAAAGTATACGGTATCCAATTAAATAATTCGTAGACTAAACCTAGGCTTAAATATTTTAACCCCCCCCCCTCCCCTAAACGGTTAAACAAGAGTGACATACATGTGTCAAATTGCAAAGAAAATAATACAACCTGCAGTAAAATAATAATCATGAAAGAGTAATTGGACTGTCACTAAATGACGTGCATGATAAAACTATATACTAGTATAAACAGGGCCGGCTAATTAGGGATACGACTATAAAAGATCGGCTAATTAGGGAAGACAAACGATGTGATTGTTCTAGATGCAAACCCGTGTCTTCAGTATATTAAAAGTTAAGAGGTTTAATTTTTTTAAAAAATATATATTTTATATAAAAAATAAAAAAAATAATAACTAAAATTGAAAAAGGTTCTAAAAATATTTATATGTATAATATTTCTATTTACATCACAAAATATATAAAATATTATCGATTTATTTTTAAAACATAAAATAAATATAAAGTTTAAAAGGTAAGAGAATTTTTTTTTCAAAAAAAAATTGGATTAAACCGGTCGTGACTATAAATAATCAAAGGTCTCGGAGTAATTCAGCTGATGTAATTGTCACGTAACATAAACTAAGGTTGCTTGGTGATCTTAAGCAGTAATTTGGGTTGAGTTTGACAAATACTAGATTAGAGATCAAACTGCGACAAAACTATATATATATATATATATATATATGTAAATGTGTATATTTGAACTTTTGACCAAAAACAAATAAATATATATACATATTCTATATTAAAAATGTTATAGATTTTTTAAATCAGACACTTGATGTTTTAGATTTTAATTATTTTGTGTTATAATTAAAACATAAACTAAAAGGTAAAAATATGAATACTTAAACTATATTGAAAATAATTTAAATTAACTAAAAAAATTAAAAGTAGGTATTAAAAAAATCAATTGTCAAATAAAAAGATAATCTATATATAAAATTAACATTTTTTTCTTTTGACAAGTAGCACAGGGCTTTGCTGTTACATGTTCTCCGTAAAAAATAACTTATCAAAAAACACAAAATTATATAAAATTTATTTTACTTTATCTTATCGCTGTTTTAATATTTATTTAAACTCATAACTATACGATATACATTTTATTTCATCTTTACATTGTTTTATCATAATTAAAAAAGCTACAAATCAATATTTAACAGTAATAGAAAAAAATTTGATAATAGAAAATAAAATGATAACTTCAAAATAATATTAAATTATATTAAAAACTAATTTATTTAGAAAGATATTAAAAATATTTTTTTATGAAATTCTTTTAAATTTGCAATTTTTTATTTTTTAAAACTTGAATTTGAAAAAATCGGGTTTTAATATTGAACCGGGACATCGGTTTTAAAGATTTTGATCGGTATTTGACTGGATTTACCGATTTAGTTAAAACCCAACTTTTAACACAATCCAGAACTTGCTATAAGAGCAAGTGACGGTCCAACTGGCCGATCCAATTTCAAAACAATGCAATTAATATAAATTCATCCATCCAAAACAACTATCACATCACTTAAAATAATTATAAAATATATTAGACAAAATCATCCTCCGTCAAAAATAGAAAAGCTGCCATAAAATATCTAAACTGAAATAATCTCTTGTTGATAAAGTTTCAAGGTCAATCATATGTGATATATGCCGCTAAAGACAACAAGATATACCAATAAATAGAATTTTCAATCTTGACCGACTAGCATCTTGCTTTACTTCTAAATACGAGGATCTAATGAATAGGTATATTAACGTAAGTAGCCCACAAATTTACTATATTAAAGGCATACAAGAATATCGTTATATTATTAAAACTGAAGTATAAAATAAAAATACCTTTTAGTTTTGTTAGTTATTTACATTCCAATATCACTGTAGTTATAAATAATCTTACCTTTTATTAATGTTGTCTTTTCCCTTTAATAAATACATTTTCCTAATTCTAACTTTATCACCGGCAAAAATGACAAATGATAATTAAAATCGCATTGATATCATAGGAAAATTATTGTGTCATCAAGGTAAAACCTGCAGCTATCTTTTAATAATACATGTATACAAAACAATGGAGGATTAATAAAAAAATTTATACAATGGAGGTTTACTTTATTTTTTTAAGAATATCTAACCAATCGGACTAATCAAAATTTATACAATAGATGATTACTTTTTTTTAACATAAAATTCGAACTAATTATTGAAAAAACATATACTCATATGTATATATTAAATTGGTTTTACTTACCTAATTTTAAATTTCGATTTATCTAACCTTTCCAAACAAAAAAATACATTATTCATATATGGCAGAATATATTCAAAACCCAAACCATAATATCTTTCTAGATCAGTTAGAAATATTTAATATCGCTACAAGATATAGAAATTAGATCACCTTATTTATTTTCATAAAAATATTTTTCGTTGACTTGCTCATCAATTTACAATAATTATGAAAGTTAAATATCAAAATCTAGTCCAAAAATTATTGACCACTTAAGCCCATTTATAATATATTAGCAGTTGAATCAAATTTATATTTTCAGTTTATTTTCTTACAAATTTTAATCTTCATTTTTATATGTCAAAATTTGTTCTAATTTTAACAATCATTTTTTCTTACAAATTTTATAAATAATATATCATTTTTAAAACCATACTAACCATAGTTGTATATTTTCATACTTATCATTCAAAAAAATTGTTTGCTATATATTTTACACGTACATCTAATCATATAAATGTTGGATTTTCTTATATGATATCCAGTATTGGTGATATATTTTACGCTAAAATGCAAAAATATAAAATTACTTAATGTAATACAATTACATTTACAAAATAACATTTAGTAGAAACACAAATTAAAATTTGAAATTAAATACCATCGCAGTTGGCAACAAATCAAAACATCTTTCCAAGATATACGTGTCGACCAACTACAATATTACATGGCAACACTAAAAACAATAAAATCGACAATTACACGTTATCCCAACAAAAATATGAGAAGATACAAATTATTTTATTATTATAAGAAAATGAAAAAAGTTATAATCTTCTATTAAAATATATCTTTATTATAAGTGTTTTTGTGGGGTAAATATTTTTTCTTTTCTTTTACTAAAATTTGGGCAAATGCTTGCTTCACTATTTCCTTTTTCAAATAATAAAATGATTAATACTATCTAATTCTTTAATATATTGTTTACCAACATGTAAATAGAAATGAACAACAATAAACAAAAAGATATTATGGTTAACAAGCAAATTTAATGCAAAATATTAATCATTTTACAAAATAGATCATTTATAATCATGAAAAAATTGTTACACTCATAACAATCAAACAAACACAATACTACAATACTATAAAATAAAATATATTAAATCATCGCAAAAAATTAACATAAAAACACAGAAAAGCCAAATCAATTAAAAAAAATAACAACCGTTCTACATGATGTATATGTATATATTTGAACAATCAGATAAAGACAATAATATCCTACCAAAACTATTTGTAATAAAAACCAAAGGACACTATAATCATAATGATGATACACATACAAAAAAATTAAGACATTATTAGTATCTATAATTAACTGTAGTGTAAATTGGCGATCTAGAAAGGATAATAACACGTAAATACCAACTACAAATGAAACTTCAGTTTCTGCCGCTTACATATGTACCCATGATCGTGAGCAGCCAAATAAAGCTCATATTGTCAAATTCATTTTTAAAAATATATTTGGGATTTCTTTTAATATACATATATATTATTCCCTCCATTTCAATATAGATGATGTTTTATAAAAACTATTTTGTTTTAATTTATATGAAATTTTGAGATTTTAAAGTTAACTTTAATTTTTTTTGGAAACTGTTGAACCAATTAGATTTTAAGATTTTTTTCTAATTATTTAACTGATTTTTAAATTTTATCATAAAAATACTTTTTTTAAAATGTAATTTTTAATAAAAAATTATACACTAGGACAAAATCTTAAATACTATAAAACGGCTGGAGTATTTTTTTTTTTTTGTCAAAGTCAACTTGTTTTATGCCTTGTTTTGAGACAGTTTAAAGTCAAATTCATTAAACTCAGGATATTTACGATATTTTACCTTCCTCTAATTATATCCTAAAGCTACTTAATTTACTTGCTACACACATAAATATTATACTCCCTCCGTTCCATTAAGATAGATGTTTTAGTGTTTTCACACATATTAAGAAAACACATTAATTATACATCGTTTTTAGAAATTATCAAATTTCAATGCATTTTAACCAATAGTCTTCCAATAAATTCAATTAATTTTATTAAAATTTGTAATTTTTGTATAAAAAACATAAAAATACATCTTTGTGAAACAATTTATTTTTGTAAATCATTTATCTTAGTGGAACAGTAGTTAATTGCGACCAGAGATTTTTAATTCCAGGTTATACTAGGTAAAACCTATTAACTGTAGCCGTAACGTTGTAATAATTGCAATTGGACTTGGCAAACACTTTCTTCTGGAATCTAGCAAGCTGTTTCTTGTAGCCCCACTTGCTAGTGAAAAAATATTATATGGTCTATCATGTTAAAAAGGTAACTTCTTGTAAAATATTGCATATTCTTACTGAGATTATATAAAAGAGCATGTCAATAAAGACTTGATTTGTAACTTCTCACAGTAGATTAACCAATCAAGTCTTCTTTTTCTTTTTCTTTTTCTTTTTCTTTTTACTGAACCAATCAAGTCTTATTTTTTCTTCTTTTTTGTCAACACGTTGCCGTCTTCATATAAATGAGTATGAAATTGAATTTTTTGATTTTGTGGAACAAATCAAATACAAGCACTCACAGTCTCATCATCTTTCTATTTTCTAGGTCACGTTGTGGGACATATAAACATAAGTTAAATTTATTTTGTCTGGTTCATACTAAGGCTTTGATTTATATGTTGATAATTATAGCAGTATGATATAGAAACTGTATACTGTAAAAATAGTATATTTCTCATAAATCTAGTTAATAAAGTAGTTGGTATAATTTTAATATCAATTTATTGTCATAGTTAGAAATGCTCTAATTTCTTATAACAAAATTCTACAAAATACCAAAACTAAATTTTGTTAAACTATTTTAATACTTAATTTTTAATTATTAAATTTTATATCTTAACTATTTTT
Source organism: Sinapis alba (assembly GCA_012274485.2). Lineage (NCBI taxonomy): Eukaryota > Viridiplantae > Streptophyta > Magnoliopsida > Brassicales > Brassicaceae > Sinapis > Sinapis alba. The sequence continues at coordinate 18,593 of MU107103.1, read as the reverse complement.
CATTTTAATACATTAACTTTAAAATTGTACTTAATTATGTTTATTTAAAAAATAAATACTAATAAATTTTAAACAAAATTTAAAAATCTCCCTAATTCTTAAAAAATCTTAAAAATCTAATTTAACTTTTAATTTTAGGAATGAAAGTAAATCAATATTGGATGAAATTTTATAACTTATTTTGTTTGAATGAATAAATAAATTAGTTATAAGTTTCAGAAAGAAAATTAAATATGGTACTAAAATTTAATTAAAAATAAAAAGTTTAAAGTTATCCACTTTTTAGTTTATTTTATTTATGAAAAATATTATTCTAAAATTAATTATTTTAGTAAAACACATCACAAAATTAAGAAGGTCAAATGGATAAACAATTAAATACATTGATGTGCAAAGCAGAGGCGTGTACGGCCAGGATGCAACCACATCTCTTCAGATATAGAAAGCGACGATCACATACAAGACATTGGGCCTTATGGGCTATTGGCAACGAAAAGCATCAATCAAGTCAATAATCAAGCCACACTTCGTTTTCTTTTGTTGGGTATGGTTACGGGTCCCACTTGGAAAAGCAATATTTTATCGTATAGCTTGTAGTAGTCCCCGTATTAGAAGATGTCACGTGTTGTTATCTGATTACTTGAACAATTTTATACTTAGGACCTCTTCCATCGTGACCGTTAATACGTGTCGACGGGGAAAAAGAAGATTGCAACAAGATCTCGAACTTTCAGTATGAAGTTTGGAAACTTTGGAAAGGCATGATGGGCTGAGGATGTATGTAATAGTTACTACTCCCTCCGTTTCATTTTAGTTGTCGTTTTAGACTTTGACACACAGATTAAGAAAACATTTAATTTTACATGTTTCCAAAATAAAAACACAACTACCAATACACCTAACCACATTTTAACCAATATAAAAATAAATTAAAATAAAAAATCAATAAATTTTGCATTGAAACTATAAAACGACACTTATTTTAAAACGAAATTTTTTCTCTACAACGACACTTAATCTGAAACGGAGAGAGTACGATTTATTTATTACAACATTTGGTACATATTCTAGAGGACAATGATTTTTTTTTCTAGAGGACAATGATGATACGTGTTATAGTTTTCTAATATGACATTATCCTCTTTTTTTTGTGTGCAACACGTGACATGATCTCAGTTTGACAACTTTACACTTACCATGAGTAGACCTGAAACAAATCGGATATTCGAAGTATTTTAAAGTATCTAATTTTGAATTTTTATCTGGTGGATCTATGATTTTACTTTTTTTTTTATTTGGATTTATGGTTTTCGAATATCTGGGTATTGGATATCCTCCTAAAATTGTAATATCCGGTGAATATCCGAATCTAGATTACGATCTTTAAAATAAATAAAACAAATATTAAAATATATAAATATAACAATAATTTAGAAATAAAAATAATATAGTGTTTTTAATTATTCCTAAGTATATTATTACAAATTGATACTTATATAATATTATAAAAGTAAAAATATAATAAATAAAATTAGTTTATATATATTACTATTTTAAAAAAATTATCAATAAAAATTATGGATCCGGATATCTGGATTAAAAAATCAAGATATCCGGATCCGGATTAAGTTTTGACGGATCTAACATTTTACTATCTAAATCCAGATTCGACCCATTCAGATATCCGAATTTTTGGAGCAGATTTTCATAGCGGATCTAGATCTAGATCGGATCTCAAATCAAATTTGGATTTCGGATAAAAGTCTTCGCTTAACCATGAGCTCTGTAAATGAGTATTCATTTCGATATCTTCATATTATATTTAAAATATCTTAAGAATTGATATCGTTTATTTCTCTATTTTAAGAATTTAAAGTATTTAAAACATCAATTCAAGAAACTGAATTGCAGCTTTTGTGTCGATGTTACTAAGCTAATTGGGTGAAGATAAAGCCAAATATCAATTTTCTGCAGTATATTTTATAAATTTTACATGAACATTTAACTACAGAAATTAATTATATTTTTGTGATGTATTAGAATAAATTAAATTTATTTAATCAACGGGATAAAAGTTTATTTTTTGTTAGCCTCTCTCTCTTTAGATCTTTCAAACAATGGCAATATCGAAAGAAGAGAAACTTTTTGGGGGCTTCAAAAAAAGAGCAGGCTAATTCATATGCAATACATAAGTCTCAGAGATCAGTGGCGGTCGATATCCTCCAAGAAACAATCAACATTATAGAAAATTAAGTATCGAATGACACTCATCCAGTGTCGATCAACACTGCTTGCGTGAAGACATAGAAGGTCGAACTACTCATACTCAGTGTTGACAAAAATGAGGTTTTACAGAACAAAGAAGACTGCACTCGAAACAATGCATGACAATTAAATTATACACATGAGACCGTAATCCCTGATGCAACTGATGGATCTAGAGAGCTGAATGGAGTGGACGAAATTGATATTGGTTATCCGACCTCAGTGTCGATCGACACAAACTCCTGCTATCGATTTGACACCTCTTGAAATCTCTTAAAAACGAGCTGTCCTCATGACATAGCGGACTTAACACTGAAGCATGGCGTTGATTGACAACCAAGTAGCATCGAGTGGCACCCAGTTGATTGACAACCAAGAGTCAAATTCAAACATAATTCACAAACTTGTACTAGTATTACACAAACAAAAACCCAGTTCTTCATAGTTGCACAAATAAAACAGAGTCAAATTCAGACATTTCGATTTCTAAATAGCAACCATTGTAGGCTTTGTCTTGGACGCCTTTTATTTAGCGTCTTTGGCCAACGTTTCCCAGCTGATGGAAACCTTTGCAGTTTCTTTCTTCCCTTCTTTTCAATGCGCTTAAGAGCCATGATCTTCATTTCTTTGATGTAATTTGGGACATCCTATTGACTCTTATCCGGAACCACATAAATTGTCATGTAATATGTCAATGCCCACAATTTTGTCCAATAGTATTTAGAAATCAAATCTTCTAAATCGAAAAATGACCTCTTTCATCATGGCTAAAGTATAAAATGTAAGCAACTAATCCGTGGACACAAGGATACTTTTCAATGTCAAAGAATCTGCAACTGCAACTTTTGGCAAATAAATTCACCAAATATGGTTTCCCATCTGTACTGATAACAATGTATTCAAAGTTGAAAGTGTTTAGGTCTGACACAACTAGTTTTCTGCTTCCGCCCATATTTCATGAACAAAGTTCTCCACTATAGGCAATAGTTTGCGGTCACTGGATCCTCTAACGGTCTCTTTCTTATGTTCAAGTCGTGGAGTCCATTTTTGTCACTCATAAACACCAACTCTGATGAATCCGGCACAACAGTTTTGAACATCTCAAAAACCCAACTCCAACTGTCCTTATTATCACCATCTAGTACACCAAAAGCTAAAGGATAGTGGTGTTGATTAGCATCCTAAACCGTTGCAAAAACTAGTACACCACTGTAATGACCCTGTTCTAGGGATAGAAAATCAACCAAAGTCAACGGACATGGATCAAGCCAACCAAGTGTGGTGAAGATACAAGAAGACATGGATAGAGGTTTGGTCGAAGAATTTTGAAGAATGGTCGAGTGGAAACTGGAGTTGGTCGACGCAGTAGAGCCGAAGCTTCAAAACGGACAAGGCTGAGGATGGAGAAATTATAAAGTCAACAAATCAAGTAAGACTTGAACTTAATTATTATTATAGGATAATTTAAGAGTTATGGTCGATTCAGAATGGAGTCTGGCCGAGACAAATGGGAGATGGTCGATAGAAGTTCTGGGGATGGTCTAGATGGAGGTTTAGCATCGCGTGGGAGCCAAAGAAGACTATTTTGATTCCAGGAGCATGGATATCAATCTAGGATCAACCTAGAAGCCATATTGAGGTGTTTGAAGACATTCAAGGGAGTTTGGTCAAGGCTGAACCAGGAAAGTACCAAGATGGTCCGGAAGAATGCAATTTTGGCCGATATGGTCAAAATGAGCTAACCAAGAGCTAAGGAAGCCAAATCAAGATGTGAAAACATGGTCAAGGAGCTTATAATATCATTTTGTGCACCCTCAACTTTTGGAAGTGGTCAACCCAAAACTAAAAGTCAACAAAAGTCCAAGGAGAGAGAAAGTACCCTATTGGTCCACATAAGCTATCCGAGCATCCACTAGGAGTGTGCCACCTGGAGGGGAACAAATTCCTTCAATCCTGGACATGGTGTGGAATAAATCAAAAGAGTTTTTGGTGAAGAAATGAAGGGCAAAAGACTTCTAATGAGCTAGAAGACATGAAGATACCATTAGTTCCCAAAATGGACTACAAATGGTAATGGAGCTAAGGGCTGAAGTAAGGCTTTCCCACATGAAAAACATGACATATAAGCTTTCTTTGGAGACCAAGTGAAGCATTGGAGTAGTCTGGATCAGAAGAGGAGAGGTTTTGAAGGCTGAAGACCCATTAGTGCCAAAATGGGCTTAAAATGACAATTTTGGTGAAGAGAAGAAGTGTTGTGGAAATATGTTAGGCATGGAGTATGGAATGCATTGTCTCTTCTAAAGAACATGGAGGTCTAGGAAACCTGAGGTAAGAAGCCTAAGTCCTAGAGTTGGTATGTGTTCTCCTTTGAAGCCATTTTGAAGCTAAAAAGTGGTGTGTTGGCAAAATAACTTCGGGAACAAGTTTGGAGCTGAGATTTCGTACACTGAATGAGGGCACGAAGGTGTTTTTTCTTTCATAAGATGGGACGTAAAGGAGCTGATTCAATGTATTTGCATGCATGCAAGATATTGGAGCATAAAATGAAGATATGTGTCCACCCATGAAGATTGTGTTCACACTCCATTCTCTGGCTATAAATAGGACCCTTGTGTCTCATTTGTAAAGATTTAAGCACCCCTGAACTCTCTCTCTCAGCCGATCTTGTGGTTGCTTTTTGAGAGAGAAAGTGACAAAAACCGATAAAGTTTTATTAAGTGAGTGAGGTGAGTGTGGAGGATTTTTTGCGTGTGATATCCTTAGTCTAGGAGGTGTTGTTGTGTGCTAGGAGAGGTGGTAAGACCTTTAATTTGTGGTTTAGAGGTTTCATTTCTCTTTTAGCTTTTAGCCTCTTTTTGATCGGCTTTGGTGTAACCCTTAGGTCTTGAGCTTTTGGAGCTGCTTTCCGGTTTGTGAAGACCTAGGTGGGTTCCCTGTGTGTGTGTCTGTATTGAGTGTGCTTAACCGTGTGTGGTTGCAGGTGAAGAGCTTAGACCAAGGCGGGTTTTGAAGCTAAACCGCTTTGCGGTTTGTGTGTGTGAGTGTGGGGAGTTGGTAAACCCCACGCATGTGTGTTTTGATGTGTTTAAAGCATTGTGAGTTAGGTTGCTAGATTGTGTGCGAGAACCGTGAGCTAGGTTGTTAGTATGTGTATGCATGAGGTGGTTATCATCTAGATATTGTTGAATTGTTGGTGCATAGTGAGTTGCATGATTATCTAGATGTTATTATGCATGCGTTGAACCGCAAGAGGTTGAGAGTGTCTCTCTCTTGTCGGGTGGGTTAATAATATAGCTTGCAATGTGTTGTTAAAGTGATAGATTACATGCATGCATTGTAGTATTGTGTAGTTTCCATATGTTGTGTTGTTGGACGCATGGGATGTGAGTGAGACTCTCCCATGGCGTTTCATATGCATTTGAGTGTGTGTGTGCATTGCATGGCATGTAGTCATGTATTGTGAATAGACCATAGTGGGTCTAGTTTGTGTGTGTATAGAGATTTGAGTGTTACTCTCTTTTTTGGCATTGCAGGTGGCCATGTATTAAGTTAGACCAGGTTGGGTTTAGCTTGTAGTTGTGTAGAGATTTGAGTGTTACTCTCTCTATTAGCATGGCAGGTGGTCATGTGTTGTACTTAGACCGCGGTGGGTCTACGTGGTACTTAGACCACGGTGGGTCTATTTATCCATTTTGTTTGGGGAGCATAGAGATGGGAGTGTTACTCTCTCTTGTCGGGTTAAGTTTAGTGACTCACTCGCTTAGGTTGTTTAGTGTGTCTAGACCGCGTGTTCATGGAGGTTTGAGGCCGATCTCCCTCATGCTTATGTGTGTATAGCCGTGTCTAGACTAGTGTGTGAGAGCGAGTGAATGTGAGGTGCATTTAGTCTAGGATGCAATGCGTGTTGGTTAGAGGCGGAGCTCCTTCACGCTAGTGTTTGAGTTGCATCTAGATTAGGTTGCACGAACCCTGGAGTGAGATTGGGGGTGTACCTGATTTTCCAGTGGTGGAGTTAGCCGCCCCTCCATGGTTTGTCAATTTAAGTGGGTCGCACCCACAGACGAAGCGCTGTGGGACGGTGCGGCCCGGGTGAGATTGGGAGTGAACCAATTCCCGGTGTTTCTGATCATGTGACTAGAGTGTTTATGGTCGGGTGTGTGGGAGGGGGCAGGGCTTCTCCAATGAGTGAAAGGCCTTTGTGTTTTATTTTTGAGAGTTGTATCTAGGCGTCGAGTCTAGGATTAGACGGGTGTGTCTTGTGTGTTTGTCTCTGGAGGAGACTTGGGGTGGAGACTTGGTGCATTGTCATGGTTATATCTTTGGTGTATTGTAGTTGCACGTTTATTTGATTGCATTGCATTGCATTGTTGCTCTTTTGTGTGGGGCATTGGACTGGGGGATGGTTTTCTTTTGTTGTGGTTTGGGAGCCCGCTGAGTAATTTTATGAATTACTCACTCCCTCTTTGCATTGCAGGTAACCTTAGAGGGTCGGGCGTTTGCGGGGTCAGAGGACGATGCCAGGCGTAGATTTCCGTTGTTGTTTGCAAGGAGCAAGGATGTTGATGTTTTCAGTTGTTTTGTTTTTCATGGGTACCCTTTGACTCGTATTTTCTTTTGCTTTTGCTTTCGTACTCTGAGGACTTAAGTCGAGTTCCCAAAATTTATAAAATAAATAAAAGTATGTTTTTTTATTAAAATCTCCGTTGAACGCTGATATTGAGTTTTGTCCGAACTTACACAACTCTTGACCGAGGTACGGGTTGGCCGACCTTAGGCCGAGGTCGAGAGGGGCGGGTTCTTTGATCGACTGGTCGAGACTTTGGATTTGTTTTGAAGTCTTGGTCTAGTCGGTTGCGGTTCTCGCCATCCTTGTAACGCTTTCGGGGTCATTTCGGGTTAGTCCGGCCTAGGACGGACCGGGGGTGTTACAACTACCATATCCATTTTTCAACAAAATAGCATCCACGGTTATCACTTTCCTCATCACTTTAAAACCTTCCATGCTAGCTCCCAGAGCGATGAATAAATACTTGAATTTGTCTGACTCATCCAATTTCACACATGTTATTGTCCCATGATTGATCTTCTCTAACATGTACAAATAACAATACATCATCTGGTAAATTTCTTCGGGAGTCCCACACAAAGCGTTGACAACTTTGTTTTTACCTCTCAAAGCAGTGAAGTACGATACTCTGACACCTAGTTTTGTCCACACAAGATCAACGATGCTTTTAGGAGGAGGAGTTTCCATTTGTCCTGGATAATCATCATGCAATAGAGATGCGACTAGTTGTGGTATGTCTTTCCTCTCTGAGTTGCTTTTACTCTGACTTCCACGAGAGCATGTATGCATATTGGTGTACGTTCTAATAGAGAACATTTATGTCTTTCTAATCTTTAAAGCTCATAGTCCCCATTTAAATCCTTCCTTAGGACATTTTATCACTAATTTCTCCTTATCTGATTTTATCACATTAACCCCAAAACTTTTCTTACATGCACCTCTATCCACAACTTCTTGCACTGCCTTTTTACTAACAAACTCTTGTTGTATTTTCAAATCCAGACCATCTTCTCATTCCTCCATAAACTGAATTGGTTCGGCAATAGGTGGAACCTCTACATATCTATCACGCATATCTGAGTCTTGCCTACCATTATCAACATTTCCATAGGCATTTTCATCCACCTTTCAATCATCATTTTCATCTACATTCACTTCTTCATCAACTTCTTCCAGCATCTTCTCAGTCGCCAACATCCCCCCCCCCCTTTCGGATTGTTTATCAACTTGATTGTTGCCACCATATAAAGTTATGGTTTTATCTCTGATATCATCATCATTCAAATACCACACCTCATAGTTCATAACTATTGCCTACTCTTGAAAGTTGTTCAGGGAGTTCTGATCTTCTGATGACCTTCACATACAATATGCACTTACAGTTCTCTTTATCAAGAGACAATAGATAACCACAAAGGTCCTCATCATCAGAAATGATAAATTGTTCTCACATCAAACCAACACTGGAATGTAACTCAGTTTCAACGTCACAAAAGTTTTATCAAATCCGAGCTTTTTGCATACATGTGCTTCTATTATTGAAAGAGTTATCTCGTCTTTTTCATTCTTGAACACTAAACTATACATATGACTTTCACATCTGAAATGTATGATGACGTTGTTTCTTATTGGATCCTGCCAAAACCATTGAATACCATCCATTAAGCATGGTAGAATTGTGCCTACAAAATTATTTTGTAATCGAAAACTTATTCAGTAATACCAATATTACTAGCTATACTACAAAGTAATACTAGTTTGACTAGTTGTCCTGTCATATCACTATTGATTTTCAAATCTACAATGCAACTAATTTGCTACTCAATTCAACTCATAATGGACCCAAAGACCATTGTGTAACATCTAAATCCATTCCAATCAGATTTCCCAACTCATCAAGAGATTTGCAACCGTAAAACTTACCCCGTTTTGAGGTGATTTACGTTGGAGGATACACTGGCGATGGACAAGGATGTAATGAACGTATACGACGGAGGACAGAGCAGAAGAAGCAACTTTTGTGTGGGAGAAGAGAGCATGAGAAAAGCTGCGTCAAAGGGTCAGGGGTTTTGTTTTTGACCCTCAAATGCAACCCACAACATGCAACCGAGAGAACCACGAGAACGCTCCCGCACCTGAGCCCGCAACACACAAACACTTTTTATTTTATTTTTTCAATTTTTCTGAAGCTGTTTTTGTAATTTTGGTTTGTTTAATGAAATGAGGGATATTGAGATTTGTTGAGGATATAAGGGATTTATTTTTTGTAGAAGAATATTAGAGATGTTTCCTTGTTCGTTTTATATCGATCACATTTGTACTAATATCCTTTGGGTTTTTAAAGTTAATGAATATTGTCGAAAAAACGCCCATAAAATTCAACACATTAGAACTCCAATCCCTAATTAATTCAGTTCCCGACTTATATCACCGTGCAAAAATATACATAAACTTTAAAAATTTCAAATAACATACATGATTTCACCTAAAAGATAAATAACATATATGTTATTTGAAATTTTCGAAAGTTCAAGTATGTTCTTGCACAGTGGTATAAGTCGGGTATGAACTGAAAATATTGCGATATGTTGGGTATGAAATAACCGTTTTCCCGGGTTATAACATATTGGACTAAGTTCAAATTCAACGAGACACTTAAACTCGGTTTACAACTCAACCTGATATTTGGACCGAGCTTACGAAGCCCAAATGCAAAGAAATGGGCCTAAAGTTAACGAGATATTTGATAACAGAATCATAAAACTGAAAAATGATTACTGGAGGAGATCGAAGCGACGGAGAAGATGGGAACGGCGGTGGGGCAGTGGCTAGAGGAAGCGATGGGTGATCGGAGACCGGTTTGAGTTTCGATCGTGATGTAATCTCCGGTCTAGTCTCCTGTTGCGATCTCGCTCAGCCCATCGATGCGAAGGAGTATCTCGACATAATCCTTATCCAATTCTCGATTGATGCTTGTGTTCTTCGGTTTCACTGATTTTGTTTTTCATCTAGTTTTGGTATGTGACTCATGGTAAATGGATCAGAGGTAGTGTTGTAGGTTTAAATTTATTTCAATTGAGCTCAAATGAATTTGGTTTCAAGAAATTTGGCTTATCTTTGTCTCCAATGTTTGATATATGAATCTAAATGATCTCTTGTGATTGTGATACATTTACAAAATGGTCATCAAAATGACCATTTGTCTGTTAATATGGAAGAGAATCACTTGGAGATCTCTTCAAGAGTTAAATGTCACTATGTTAATTCTCAACGAAACTATTGGTGTTACTGATCCTTTAAAGTCGTTTCCGTAAACATTAGATGAGCTTCTCACAAGAAATTTTTGAACTTTCGATGAGTAATATTGTTTTGAACTGTTGATATTGTTCTATGCTACTAGATTCATATGGATTGATCACCATTCTTGCAGCTACTAGGTCAAGCTAGTTAGTGTTCTTGAATTTTACTATGAAGCCATTGTTGAATAGAAAGTATTAACTAGCTTTTCTTAGCGCAGACATTGAGTACTTAAATGGGAATGTATGAATTTAGGCCTGAGGAGTGTTGATGGTTATCCTGTCCCAGAGTAAGCAGGATTGATTGATTCTGTTGATGGTGTTTATCCAGAATATTATAGGAAAACCAGGCGAGAGCATCATTGCAGAGTATCTACAGCGAAGAGGATACAAAGAACCATCCAGCCATTCATCAAACAGTCCAGGTCCAGAACTGCAGATGTATGTTAAGACGAAATTTGATTATGGTGCTTCTAGTGGAACCAAGAAACCTTTTAAAACACCTAAAGTTGGAACATCTTCTAACCCGCAAGCTGGAACTGCGAAAGCAACAGCTCCCGCTCATCAAGATAACCCTAAGAAGAAGAAAGGAGGAAAGTTGATTTCTTTAGCAGAAGCAGCTAAAGGATCGATAGTGTTTCAGCAAGGAAAGACGTGTGCTTGCCAAGGTCGTAGACACAAACTAGTGAGAAACTGCTTGTCTTGTGGGAAAATTGTGTGTGAACAAGAAGGAGAAGGGCCTTGCAATTTCTGTGGAGCACTTGTGCTAAAAGAAGGAAGTACATACAATGGCCTAGAGGAAGGTTTTACACCAGTATCTGTTGCTGATGTTGCAGCTGAAGCATATGCTAAAAGGCTTGTATAGTATGATAGAAACTCTGCCGCACGTACAACGGTTATTGATGACCAGAGTGATTACTATGAGGGTAAGTGGCTCTCTGGTGAGGTATATAGTAGTCTCCATTGGTATATGGTAAAACGACCCTCAGTGTATGATTGTCCCCTTTGACCTGAGGTTCTTTTCTCAGGAAAAAGAACTTTTGAGGAAGAAGCGAGAGGAGATTGAAGACGTTGAACAAGTCAAAAAGAGCAAAGTGGTTATGACATTTGATTTAGTTGGCTGTGAGGTATTTCTCTATAATCCCATGTTATCTACTGCAAATATCCTTGATTTAGACGTAGATGTTCTTTGAAGTCTCAACTTTCGAGTTATTTATCCGTCACATGTATTGTTAAACGAAGATGATATCTCAGAACTAGAATCAAGGAACAGGATTCTGGGACCAGGCGAGACTAAAAACGTGAACAGAATAAAACCGAACCCAACGGCAAAACTCATTCCAATCTTCTTAGAACCTGGACTAAATGAGAAGAAGCCAAACATGTGTAGCTCCTCCAAGAGAGACAACAAGAAAAATCGGAATGGATTGTGTTTAGAGATCACAGGAAGGGTACAGCATGACAGGAGTGAACTTAAGTACCTACAAGCCGATCCATCATCAGTAATTGATGGGCTTCATGTAGAAGATGGTGGTGAATGTTCTTTAGACTATGACTGAAACTTTTAAAAGTTTTTTTCAAGCCGTTGGGGAATGAACCATACAAGCAATGTAAACGCTGTTAAATCTTATTTTTAATTGCAATTGAAATTTTTAGTTTTTGGTATACAGAAGATACAGTTTAAGGTTTTCTACCGATCCGGATACATTTTTATTCACTTTCGAAAGTCACCAATTTTTCAGGTTGAGTTAACGTCGGGTAAAACATGGTTGATACGCCGTTAGTCAAGATTCACATGCTCGGAAGTGTGGGTTTCTCATTTGCTTACGTGGCACAATTACCACGTCCCAGCTATCAAAATCCTTTTCTTGGTGCACTACATAATTTTCTTTTCTTTGGTTAAAGAGCACACTGTAGTAACTCTCCCAAAGAAGTAAAATGGTCGAGATTGATAAATTAGAATTTAAAGCCAATTTTTTGGGAATTAAAACATTTTGAAGAAAATTAAAACATTTTGAAGAATGTTAAGTTTCTATCACGAAAAACTTGACATAATTCAAAGAGAATGGAAGATTCAAAGAGAATGGAAGATTGGCCGAGCATCTACTTAGTGGTCAAATCGCGGACGATAAAAAATATGTATCAATATTTTACTTGTTAGAACTAATTGAATCAGGAAAAACTTGCAGGATTCAAATTTTTTGAAAAGTTTAATACATAATTAGGAAAGTTATCTTAAATAGTGATTTGTTGATATAAATCAACAAACCTTTATATACAACCGGAGATTCTTTCAAATACTATAATCTTGCCGATGAAACTTTTTAGTTGGCGAGTGTTTCCAATAAAAATTGGGGGAACATCTTCAACCGTATTTTTCAACTCCAAAAAAATTCATAGCTCAAAGTTATGTCTTCTAGTTGAATATGAAAATTTTCGAAAATCATTTTCAACAAATCTTTATATTTGAAAATCTTCTTCTAAGTTAATAAACGATGCAGTCATGTTCTTATCCACAATAAACTCCCACTGGAAAGTTTCTTTTGAATCTCATTCTCCACAAACACAAGAAATTTCAACCATATTTGAAAAAGGACCCTGTTAAAAAGACCAACCAACTGTGTATCAAACACATTTGAACTAAAAGTTCTAAAAAAAACTTTAAAAAATTGTGAGCCTAGAAGGTGAAGATGACAATAATACAAATCAATTTATTAACTTAACCTTCAAAACAACACAAAAATCTAATCACAACAACATATCAATAATACACAAAATCACAGAACAAGTCAAAAATCCAATCACAACAATATATCAGTGATATACAAAATCAAAGTATAACTCGAAAATCCAATCACAACAACATATCATATCAAACTGATCCACAAAATAACATAGATCGTATATATCATCGAATTAAACACTAACTCAAAACTAACTAATCATCAATTTATCATCGATAGAAATTGATGATACTTTGAAGATGCAAAGATGCTGAGACATAAAATTGAAGGATGATGAGATGTTGTGACGAAGCGGAGACGACGCCAATGGAGATGACGATGATGGTGGAGACAACGATGGAGAATAATGGCGGCGACAACGGTTCTTGAAACAAAATTTTTAAATATTTTTATTTTTATTAATATAAAATTTAGATTATATAATATTGGAGTTAATATAGTAAAATGTCATCTTAAATAAAATATTTTGTGACATTAGACTTAAAGTTTAGATAGGAAAGAAAAAATTGGATTAAGACTATTTGAGGCCTATATGTTATTAAGTGTGTTTTGAAAGGTAATGCCCTAAACCATTGTTTTTTTCTTTCTGTGAAAGGAGGCACGGCTCTGGATACGAGCCTAATATCAAGTATCTGGGTAGAGCCCTATATTTGATACTATGTAGTTTCTAGACAGTGAGCATGAGTTTGTGGGGGGGGGGGGGACATGGCAGCAGCGACTAGCGAGGGAGGACGGGAGTCGTCAACCCTCGAGACCATTTCCATGCTTTTTGTTATCCATCACGTGGACTTCACACGCTGTTGGATCATTTAAAGCCCATGGCTTTTAACAATGAAGTGAAAAGAAATGTAATGGGTTGCAAGCTATACAGCCCACTTGATTAAATGAGTGAGAAGGAAGCTTGTCCCACATCGGGAAAATGGGGAAGAATTGAGGAGTATATATATGCACATGAGCTATCATTGTTCAAACGGCTCAGGGGATAGGATGGCTCCCCACGCGCGCGCCGCCGCCGCCGTCTGGCTCGGCTCGGCTCGGCGTGGGCGTGGGCTTGGGCTTGGGCTTGGGCTTGGGCTTGGGCTTGGGTCTTGGGTCTTGGGTCTTGGGTCTTGGGTCTTGGGTCTTGGGTCTTGGGTCTTGGTGGAGGGCCTCCGGCCCAATAAGATTCTTTTTGGACCAAGTAAAGCCCAACGATTTTGCCATTTTAAATTAAAAAACAGCATGATGTTTATGTTGAAACGGTGCGTAGTTTGTCTCAAAACGACACGCATTTCATCTGTTTGCCATATATTTTTTTTAAAACGAGAAGAGAGAGTCTTGAGGAAGAAGTTTCGCAACTCAACTTCCTTTGATCTCCGCGAGATTCTCGCCTACGTGCAGCAGCTGTTGCGGGAAGTGGGTCTTCTCCTTCTCTTTAAATATCGCTTCTCCTCTTCCTTCATTTCACACATTTTTTTCAGACTTCTCAAAGCGAAACCAGCAAACCCCTTAGCGTAAGTCTATAGTCGAGAGTGTTTCGTAGTAATAGTTCGATAGAGCGTTCACGAGTGAAGCGTGAATCGCTAACCATGGTTGTATCCTGGGACTCGGTATTCGCACAGTTTCGTCTCACTATGAAGCGAATATTTAGAGTTAAGGAAAGAGATCATATCTCGCCTCCATCTTTATTACAAATGCGTATTCTTTATCGGTTTTAATTCGTATTTTAATTCGTTTCTTTCCTTAACATCGCTTTAGTATTATTGTTTATATCAGTTCGGTTTTCCGGCTTCTACAATCTTAACTCTAATTTCGCTTTCTGTTCAAAAGCTTTAATCGGATTGAAAACGATTTATTAAACGGTGTATTTAAGGATTTGTAAACGTTTTTCAAACGGTGTTTGCGATTTGCTTTCTAGCATTTCCGCGAGACGTTTCTTACGTATCTCTTAACGGTTTGCGTTTTTGCTCTATAGCACTATCGCGAACGTTTTTTGTTATACAATTCTTAAAACGTTATAAAAACGATTAGTTTCCACGGAAGCTTTTTAAAAGCGAGTTTGTGAAACAATCAAAACGCCTTCATTGACGGTTTCTGCGAACGCTTTAAGCGAGTTTGCAAAACGGGTCTTGGCTTATTATCATTTCTGGTTGTGATCGATTGTAAACGATCTCCATTAAAACCAAATGATTAACGGTTTGCGTTTTGCTTTGTAGCATTTTGCGAAATGTTTTATTTATTTATTTTTTATTTTTTAAATGGGTTTGCGGTTTGCTTATAGCATTCTCTGCGAAACGTTTTAGATATACCACAAACGGTTTATGCGAACGTTTTTAAGCGAGTTTGCAAAACGTTTTCTCAGACTTATATCGATATGATTTGGTTCAAACACCAAAAATGACAATCGATTTAAAACTATTATTTTTTATTCAAATAATATGTTAATATGTTATTGTTGAATGGAGTACTAATCCGCTTTCATGTTTTCTGAACAGAAAAATGACGGATTCAAACAACACCACCATCAACCAAACTCCACTCAACGTTGCAGCAACAGATGCAACTGTGACAACTGCTGAAATCACGGCGTCAACCGCTGCAGCAACAACAACAACTACCCTACCTGTGGGTAATGGTGCTGATGAGACCGCACGCCGTAGCCTTTTCGGTGCTGGTCTTTATCAAACCGGTTCAACTCAAGGAACCACAAGTGCTCCGGTTGCAGTTGTAACTCCTCCGGCTGTCCCTGGCATGATCTCTCAAGGATTGATGCCAGACAAATTTGATGGCAAAGGCTTCAAAACGTGGCAGAAGAAGATGTTGTTCTTCCTCACAACAATGAAGTTGGATAAGTTCATCCAGGAGGACAAACCCATAGTCCCTTACGGGATTGAAGATGTGCACACTCTCGCAAGTGTTGATATATGGGTCCACTCTGACTTCATCTGCAAAGGCTACATTTTGGGTCGTCTCATTGATCCATTGTACCGAGTCTATTGTGAGACTCCCACTGCGAAAGAGTTGTGGAGATCATTGGACAAGAAGTACAGAGGTGAAGACGCTGGCTGCCAGAAGTATGTGGTTGCCAAGTTCCATGATTTCAAAATGGTGGATTCAAAACCCATCATGGATCAGGTGGAAGCGTTTCAGCTCATTTGCCATGAAATCGCTGCTGAAGGGATGTCTATCTGTGAGACATTCACAACTCTCAGCTTCATTCAGAAGCTTCCTCCAAGCTATGCGGATTTCAAGAACTACTTGAAGCACAAGAAGAAGAAGATGGGTCTCGAGGAGCTCATCATGAGGCTTCAGATGGAATCCAGAAACCGAATTGCTGACAAGGTCAATGCTGTCAATGCTAAGGAGCATAGTGTCAACATGGCCGAGCACAAAGGCAAAGGAAAGGCACACGCCCACTCTCCTGCTAAGCCTTTCAAAACGGTGACACCATTGAAAGCTTCTGGACCAAACTTCAAGAAGAAAGGTGGTGAAGCGAATGTGGAAAAATTCAAAGGGAAGTGCCACTACTGCCACAAAGTGGGACACAAGACTGTTGAGTGTCGCAGCAAGATCAGAAATGAGAAGGCTCAAGCGAATCTCACTGAAGAGGATCTCGTTGCAGTGGTGACTGAAGCCAACATGGTTGAAGGTAACAACCCTAAGGAATGGTGGTACGATACAGGTGCTACCACCCACATTTGCACTGATAGGGCGATGTTCAGCACCTATCAGAAGAGCAAGACTGAGGAGAAGCTGTTCATGGGAAACACTGCAGTCTCCAAGATTGAAGGCCGCGGCAAAGTGATTCTGAAGATGACATCTGGACATGAAGTCACTCTGACGAATGTGAAGCATGTGCCTGACATGAGGAAGAACCTGGTCTCGGGAACCTTGCTCAGCAAGAATGGATTCGCCACAACTCTTGAGGCGGATAAGCTCGTGATTAGGAAGAATGGGATGTATTTGGGAAAGGGGTATGTTAAGGATGGACTGGTCAAAATGAATGTAATGACAGTCCCTCCAAAAGTTGTAATTCCAAAAGTTGTAACTCCAGAAGCTTCAACTTCAATGAATAAGAAAAAGCCAGTTGCTTATTTGGTTGAGTCGTTTAATATATGGCATGAAAGATTAGGCCATGTAAACAACAAATCAATACAAAGATTAATGAATTTAAATCTAATTCCCAAATTTAAAACAAGTAAACAAAAATGTGAAGTATGCGTACAGGCTAAACTCACAAAAACGCCCTCACCTCATGTTGAAAGAACTAATAAACCTCTAGATTTAATTCACACCGATTTATGTGATTTAAAATATATACAAACTAGAGGTGGGAAAAAGTATTTTGTGACCTTCATAGATGATTGCACAAAATATTGTTATGTATATTTATTACATAGCAAAGATGAAACCTTAGAAAAATTCAAAGAATTTAAACTTGAGGTCGAAAATCAGCTTAAAACAACTATTAAAATAGTTAGAAGCGATAGAGGAGGCGAGTACGATGGTCCATTTAATACATTTTGTAAAGAACATGGAATAATCCATCAAACTACAGCTCCTTATTCACCAGAATCTAATTGAGTTGCTGAACGCAAAAATCGAACTCTAAAAGAAATGATGAATGCAATGTTGCAGGAATCTGGGTTACCCCAGAACATGTGGGGGGAAGCGTTGCTTACCACTAATTATATCCTCAACAAAATTCCACACAAAGTAACTGGCAAAACTCCATACGAATTATGGAAAGGTAATTTGCCTTCGTATAAATACCTTAAAGTGTGGGGGTGCTTGGCAAAAGTAGCGGTACCGCCACCGAAAAAGGTCACTATTGGACCCAAAACAGTGGATTGCATTTTCATCGGATATGCACATAATAGTAGTGCTTATAGATTTCTGGTACATAAATCTGAAATATCAGATATTCATGTAAATACAGTCATGGAATCAAGAAAATGCATCTTTCTTTGAAAATATTTTTCCTTGCAAGGAAAAACAAGGTTCAAAACGAACTAGAGAAGAAAGAGACGATGACAATGATTCAGAAATTGAGACAAATATCAAAATTTCTATAAATGATATTTCAGAAAATGAAAAAGAAGATGAACCTAGAAGAAGCAAAAGAGCTCGAAAAGAAAAATCTTTTGGTGAAGATTTCTTAATGGCATTTTTAGTAGAAAATGATCTAAAAACTTTGGCAGAAGCCATGTCTTCACCAGACGCTCCATTTTGGAATGAAGCCGTAAAAAGTGAATTCGATTATATCATGCAAAATTATACATGGTATATAACGGATTTACCACCAGGTTGCAAAGCATTAGGAAGTAAGTGGATTTTAAAACAAAAACTAAACCCTGATGGAACACCTGGTAAACACAAAGCTAGGCTTGTAGTTCAAGGATTCCGACAAAAGGAAGGCTTTGACTATTTTGATACATATTCTCCTGTAACGAGAATAACATCAATAAGGTTGATGATAGCAATCGCAGCCTTAAGAGACCTAGAAATCCATCAAATGGATGTAAAAACCGCTTTTCTAAATTGTGATTTAGAAGAAGAAATTTACATGAAACAACCTGAGGGTTTTGTCATTTCTGGACAAGAAGACAAAGTTTGTCGACTTGTAAAGTCACTCTATGGGCTTAAACAAGCTCCTAAACAATGGCATGAAAAATTTGACAATGCAATGTTGTCAAATGGTTTCAAAATTAATGAATGTGATAAATGCATATACTACAAAAC